>CM045570.1:23019119-23086375 GCA_024721245.1 Mitragyna speciosa
TCACAATGCGATTATCACAAATACAGAAACAGAGCACAAATCAATCCATGTGGAGAACAAATTTTAAAATAATCACAATTTAAGCAATTTTCTCTAGCTTCATGGGGCCTAAAATAAATGTTAGCGCATGATAACCGAGTAGAATCATAAGCCAATGAAAAGTGACACATCATCCACATAAAAGTTTTAAGATGGCTACTACATACATTGACATCTAAAGTGTCATGTGGCCTGAAACAAACGTCAGCCGGCTGTATCCAACTATGAGGGAACAGAACTAGAAAAGAAAGATGTTTAACTCACATTACTAAAAGAAGAAGTCTATAATCACATACTTAATATGACATTTTTTCCCAAACGTCATAATCTTTTAGGTTTTTCTATGTAACAATCAGGTAGAGGGGAAAAAAATTTCACAAAGTTATTAGGTCATATGAACCCGACAAATTCAGGAACTAATTTCAAATCTTAGTTATTAGGTCACATGAAAATTTACTAATTTTATTCGATCTTCGTTAATTATGGAAGTGACGTTATTTCAAATTAAAATTACCATTTTATTAATAGTTAAGAATATAATATGTCTTATTTTAAAAATTTGATTTTAATTATAACAAGATATTTGAATGCACGATCATTAATGCTTGTATCAAAATGTTTCAAGAACAAGGAATGCAATAGTAAAATTTACTAACCTTATTCAATTTTAATACATATTTAAAAGCTACTTGATCACGCAATCTTATAATATTAATATGAAATTTTAAATTTTCAATTGAACTTATTATTATTGTATAAAATGGTAATAATTTTATAGAAAAACTTAGTGCTTCACAATCAAGAATAAGAATGTCATTGTAAAATTTACTAAATTTAACCATATAGTATAATTTTGTCAACGTATTCCATTACACTTACAAATAATTAAGATTTCATTAGGGAGACTTAATTTAGCGAAGTTTGATACAATGAATTGGATTTCATCTTAATAACCTTGAGAGATGACTATCTACTACGAATTCGGCAGTAAAACAATCACTCAAGTTAATTCCAAGTATAGAAATAGGATTTGCAATACTTTGTTGTCGTTACTTTTAAAGTTAATTTTGTTATATTTGGTCATATATACATGTTGATTGCCCACTTGTTTGTTGATTAACATTGCAATTTCTGAAACATATCCTTTCGGCTTCTCTACCACAGACTCCTGTATTTTCCCCATCCTTTAAATCCATTTCTTTGCAAGCCACAATCCTCTACAATTCTTTTTTTTTTTTTTTTGTGAGCCATAATTGAATTTATAAAGATGAATGGTGACTAAATGATATCTAGAAAGATGGGGATGCAACTATTCTGGGGTGATGGGAGATGAGAAGGAAAGGCAAACGGGAGAATGAAGCATTTAATTTGGGACCTCCAAAAAAAAACTAAATTAACCAGAGAGAGTGTTGATCATGAAGGGTAGACTTGTCAATTTATTTAAATTTGCTCTGGCAAGAAAATAAGTGCTCTGGCAATATTGCCAGCCAATGAAAATATATAGTAAAGTGTATGTACCTATTTTAGTAATGAAAATATAACTTCAATTATCAAACTGATTTTTATTTTTTTTAATCTAATTATTTTTTCTTTAGATTGGATCTCATGGAAATATAATTATAATTATATATACTTTACTATTATATGATCTTATAGATTAATTGTAACAAAATAATCTTTAGTTGACTCTAATTACTTGTCAAATATTCATCGTAATTGTTATTAGTCTTTTTAGCTCATCTTCACAATATCAAAATATAAAATGTGTCAAACAACTCTATTTCAAAATGTTTTTATATTGTCATCTAAACATCCAAAATTGTAATTAAACGATTTTTTACATATAAAGTGTTCGCCTAGAAAAATAATTTCCTAAGAAATATATTTCACATCCAACCAAATAGACATTGATAAAACAATTTAAATTGAAAAGGTGAAGAATCAAATTTAGGAAATAAGAGATTAAGAACATAAAATCACCTCCGAACAGGAAAAGAATAAAGATAATATCAATTAGTAGTTAGCAAAATAAAACAAAATAATAGAATATGCAATGGGAAAGCCGTTGTATTTAGAGGAAATGATGCAACTGCACTCGCATAAGCTCTCAAATAAGAATTTAAATCTTCCCAATATCTTAATTGTTTACTCCTTGTTAAGTTTCCATGATTTCCTTAAAAAAAAAAAAAAAATCTCACAATAGTGAATAGAAATGTGATGTAAAAGCTTTTTCCCCCTTTACCTTCCACTTGTTTCAATTATTAAAAATCACTGTCCTATTTTTTGTCCAATAAATCACAAATTATTCTTGTTTTGCCCTTTTAAACCTTATTAAAATTTAGTTACCTGTCCATTTGTGTGTGTGTGTATAAGTAAGTGAAAGCATATTCAAAGAAGTCTTAAGGCATTGGTGAAATATAAAATAAGAAATTTCTTGATTTAGGGGTGTGTTTCGCCTTACAGATGCGAACTGAAATGCAAATTTATTAATATACACGTAAAATCACAGAATTAATCAAAGAAAATGTGGGTTTATCATTCAGGCCACATACGGTCAAATGGATTCCCTGGATCAGCTGCTGTTGGTGGTACGACTCATTTTTACATTTAGGAGGACCTTTTCGTATCCCAGTCATTCACGTCACCTACTTGTCCTTAGTCAAAAAATATATTTTTTTAAACTACGGACTAAAGATATTTATTACATTTAATTTTCAAAGGAAAAAGCAAGGTCACTTGTCTGTGACTAGGATCGTGACCGTGACCGTGACCGTGTAAAAAGAAAAGTAGAAGTCAACTCTACTACATTACTGACAGAAAAATAACACTGTCAAAGAGTGTAATTAGATTTTTAGTTACAGACAAATCTTGACTGTGCAAGAGTCATTATCAATTACAAACTCTAATCTTTATTCTACCTGTAACCTGAAATACTAATTTCTTACGTAAATATCACTTTTTTTTATTATTATTGCAACATAAAACCTATGGAAAAAAACTTTTGCTGACATTTTCATTACTAGATTTTATATTTATTTTTAAATTAAAACTTAAGATTTAGGATTCAAAGTGTAGGGTTTATGCTTTTAGAATTTAAGATTTTAATTGGATTAAAAAAATTGTGGCAATTATGGCTTTCTTTTTGTTAAGAAAAATTATTGTTAATTTTTTTTATTAAAATAATTTTAGATTTTTTTAGTAACTTAGGATAATATGAGATTCTTTTAAAATTAAATTAAATTAATATTAATTTAAAGAAATACTTTTTTAATAAATTACAATAATATAGGACTCTTTTAAAATTATGTTAAATTATTATTGATTTGAAAATAACATATTACGTTAAGTGTTTGTGAGACTAAATATCACAACGTTGTCTTTGACGCTGTTATTATTCTTATTGATACTGGGTTTGGTTATGTCAAAGAAGATGTCTTTCATGTCAGAGATCTCAGAAAACTTGTCAGGCAGAGTGGGAGACGACTTTTCAGTGGACTTTTCGTCATTTTGGGCTTATTTCCAAATCACATTTAGATAAAGCCAAGAGCATGGTGGCGCACGACTTGCTGCTCGTGTGGATAACTCACGTGTGTTCACGTGACTCGTTAGGTCTTAGCAAGCATTTAAGTACTACGCGGGCATTGGTTTGCACTTAAAAATCGAAATCAGAATCAGAATCATTATTTTTAGATTTGGAATAAAATTTCTGATTTAAATATATATGTTTGGTTCAATATCTGAAATATGTATCATTACTATTTTTATTATTTGGTTTGCTGGATATCGAAATCATATCCGTAAGTCATCTGAATGTCCGAATGGACGGGCCATTCGGACGTCCGTATGCCTGGAACATGCAAAATTGATGTCGACGATATCCGGACGAGGTTCCCATCAAGACGTCCAAATTATCCATGCGGATGTTTGGATGTGGGAATCGTTCATGGGTTTTGGCATCCGGATGTTTGAATTATCCATGCGGAGGTCCGGATGTGAGAATTGTTCGTGGATTTTGGCAAAAACCCACCAATTTGGTCGGATTTTGCAAAACCTACCAAATGAGGGGTTGATTCTGATTTTTGATTCCAGTTCCCGATAACCAAACACCAACATTGAGGTTAATTCCTGCGTTTGATTCCAATACCCGCGAACCAAACGCCCCCTATAATTCTGAATCTCATCTCTTTGGTGAATGACTAATGCCCACGGTCCATGAATTTTGAAAAATATGATAAAATCAGGTGTTTTGTGTAAAGTAAATGAATAACTAATTAAGAGGGCTATTTTGTCATTCCGTAAGTTAGGGTTTAGGGTTTGGGATTTAGAGAGACACATGCGTAAAATAGCATAGAACAAAAAGTATGGATTAAACCTTAAGATGTTTACCCAATACCTTTTAATTAACCTTAATTGTTTAATTTTTAATTTTAATGAGATAGTCTGGAAAAAATTGGAAGATTTTGGTCAATACTGCATTAATCCTAGAATCTTTAAGATGGAACGCAAATTTTGTGCCACGTGCTGTATAAGGTATCACCGTTCACCACCAGCAAGGGCAAGGAGAATGTGCTACAACTCTACAATGTTTATAAAACTTTGGCTAATCACAAAATGCTATTGTAATATTGCATCCATAGCAAATTGTCCCTTGTATTTAAAAAATACACAAGTTACCCCTTTTGATTGATAAACAACATTTGTGCCCTTCTATACACAATGCTTGACATTTTTTTCTTTTTTTGTACTAAAATTTAAAATATTTATACTACACATGAGAGGGTGGAACAAAATAATACAAGAGAGAAAAGTCTCAAACACATAAACTACCAAATACATACACACATGCATGCATGCATGCATGCATGCACGCGCACACACGCACACACACATATATATAGTTTTGCTACTTTTGTTATTAGATGAAGTTGGTTTTATGTTGTTTTAATTAGAAATACAGATTTGTAATTGTTAAATTTTTTATTATTTTCAATAACATAAATGATATTACTAGTATTTCTTTATACTCTATTTTGAATATATTTGATAGAAATTACCAATTTATATTCACTTTGCAAATTACTCATTATACTTCATGGTAAAAACAAATTATTTATGTATTTTTTTCATTCTTTTTTCCATCTTGTATACAAATAATATGAATAGTTTGTGGCAAAATTGTTTACAATTTTGGAGTCATGATTTGGTTTATTATATAAGAGTACAACAATAATATTAGCTTGAAATAGTAACTTTATTTTGTCTTAATATAACAAATTAACAAGAATAATAATGTTAAAAATTACGAGGACAAAATTGTTCTTGTAAAAGTGAAGTGTATATGAGGGATAATTTGTTACTAAAGTAAGGAACAATTTGTGTATTTCATAAACATATGAGTTAATTTGCTAGCCTAAAACTTTTTAATTGGAAAAAAATTTTCATTATGCAAAGCACGGCGGCCATCCTTTTTTTTTTCTTTTTTTTTTGGTGGTATTCCCGGCAATGCTTTTTCTTTTTGCAAAGGACGGCGGCCATTTTCTCTGAAAAAAAATTTTTTTGGGTCCGGCCATGCTTCGACATAAAACTAGAAAACCTCCCAACACCTGCCACCCTTGTGCGAATTCTTTTTTTCCCAGCAATATTTTAAGAAATTGGTCCCTTCCCTTACGTTATAAAATCCAAAAATCTTCTTCATATTTTAGTAGGAGCCTTCAAAAATAAATCTCAAGACAAATATCTCTTTTTGGTTCAGAATTTATTTTGGTTACAAATAAAGACTCCACTCAACTATTAAATTGATGATAACAAACCCATGAAAATTTAAAAATAACCATCGGATCCAAACCTTTGAAACCCACCCATAATTGACATTGACAACCAATTAATGCGCATTTGCTCTTCCCAAATGAAAGGGGTCAAGAGGGGAAAAAAAAAAAAAAAACGGGAAGCAAACTGCCCAAAAGCAAATAGAGAAGTTCAAATCTCTACTATGCAACTTTTCCGTGAGTTTTTCACAAATCTATAATTTCCAGGTGCACCCTAATAACCAAAAAAAGGAAACCAATCAAAACCCATAATTTTTTTATATCAACAGATCTATACATATTTTAGATTGGCTTTTGAACGGAGGGAAGAGAAAGAAAGAGAGAGAGAGAGAGAGGAAAAAAACATAGAGATCTAGGAAACATAGAGATCTAGGAAGAGATGCAGATGCAACAGTGGAGATTTTTATTTGATATTTGTTAGTTTGGAACTGTAACGGCGGTTTTGGAAGAAAATATAGAAAGTTAGACAAAATGACAGCTGCAAAAAATCGTAATTGAACAGTTGGGCTTCCTCTCACTCTCAAGTAAAAAATATAAAGAACAGATCAGAGATAAATTAAGAGTGCTGCCAATTTTTTGTTAAAATTGTTTAGGAGGGAACACATTTGGGTAAGACAATTTCTTAGTGATTTAAATATCGAAAAAAAATTGTTGGAAAGTTAAGATATGAGTTAATTACACTCTTATAATGTTGACACATCATTTGAAATTACATGATAAAGACAAATAACTACATCAGTTGGCTATTTTCATTTATTAGCCACGCCTTCAGAATATCATGAAATTGTTACAAGCAAAGGGCAGAGATAAGCAATTGATACCTTTCCAAAGTGCTGAAAAGTAACCACATAAAAAATGCCCCTGGTAGAGTCGGCCGTGCAAGAATGATGACAGGTGAACAAAAAGAGAAAGAGAAAGGAGGGGTGGAGAAAAGAGGACACAGGTTTTTGTCAAAAGGGGTAAGGCAGAGAATAGTGTGAACGAGACGCTTGAGAGAGCCCGGCGCGGGGGGGCGGGGCGGGAGTGGGGCGAGGTAAGGGTTTGGGAGATAGCGGGAACAAAAATTGTGGTGGGCCCCACAAATAACTATTAGCTAAAATAATTTTACTTGACTTTAAAAAGGTAGAGATGTTATTTACCTTAAATTTGTTCGGATAGAAAAATATGTACTCTGGCAACAACACTGGTCATTTTCATTACTTTACTTTTTTTTTTTTTTCAGAAATTTCATAGGGAAAGGGGAGAGTAGAAAGAGGAGAGATGAGGTACACAAAAGGGATCTAATCTTTTGTGCAGCCCATCAAACTTATCTACTCATTCTAACACTACTCTACAACCGATGTGGGAATTTTTGTTGACACAGGAGGTAGGTTAGTGAGCCTTTACTAGATGTTAACGAACTCTCCACTCAACTATACCTATTACCTCGCATGTCGCTAATTTTCTTTTTCAGAAATTTCATAGGGAAAAGGGAGAGTAGAAAGAGGAGAGATGAGGTACATAAAAGGGATCCAACCTTTTGTGCAGCCCATCAAACTTATTTACTCATTCTAACACTACTCTACAACTGATGTGGGAATTTTGTTGACACAGGAGGTAGGTTAGTGAGCCTTTACTAGAGGTTAACGAACTCTCCACTCAACTATACCTATTACCTCGCAGGTCGCTAATTTTCTTTTTTCATAAATTTCATAGGGAAAGGGGAGAGTAGAAAGAGGAGAGATGAGGTACACAAAAGGGATCCAACCTTTTGTGCAGCCCATCAAACTTATCTACTCATTCTAACACTACTCTACAACCGATGTGGGAATTTTTGTTGACACAGGAGGTAGGTTAGTGAGCCTTTACTAGAGGTTAACGAACTCTCCACTCAACTATACCTATTACCTCGCAGGTCGCTAATTTTCTTTTTTCATAAATTTCATAGGGAAAGGGGAATAGGTATAGTTGAATGGAGAGTTCGTTAACCTCTAGTAAAGGCTCACTAACCTACCTCCTGTGTCAACAAAATTCCCACATTGGTTGTAGAGTAGTGTTAGAATGAGTAGATAAGTTTGATGGCCTGCACAAAAGATTGGATCCCTTTTATATACCTCATCTCTCCTCTTTCGTTACTTTACTGTAATAAAGATATTTGCATATTTTCGTTAGACGTTGCACGAATTTACTGTGTGATATTTATTATAAATTTAATACTGCCATCACTTATCCCAATTTCCCCCACGTGACTCAGTATTGTGTGGTAGACTTTTGTCAGCTGACATCACCCGCCACAACTTTACTACTTTCTCAATCGTTTGACGTAAAAAAAAAATTTCGCAATCTGGTATATTCTAATCAAAGCGTGACAAACGGAAGCTGGGGACCTACCAAGTCATTAACACCTAGAACGTCGTCTACAACTTAACGTCCGTCTGTTCCAAATTCAAAATGTTCTAAAAATTCAAATTTCGATTTGTCTGTCCGATATAAAAAACTAGCAACTTCAAGATAGCAGTTGTTATTAGAACTTAAAATATGTACTTTAGTTTTTATAATGCCCTGGCAAGATGTTATACTTTAACGACTTGAGATTAGACATGTTAATTTCACATTGAACTAACAAGATCTTAAACTTTTTCTTTATCTGTCTTTTTCTATTATTATTTTCTTTTTGCGAAGTCTTTGAAGACCTAAACTACCTCCTTTGTAAATTTTAAATTTTCGTTAGTTATATAATGCTTGTAATGATTGATAACATTATGTCTGACAATGGCATCACGAATACGACCTTTTTATATACCCAAAAAAAGAGTTTTTTATGTTTAATTGCACGGCATAATCTTTATTCAATTATTTTGTAAAGTTAGTGAAATAATATGACTTATTTATTCATAATTGCATTTTTGACCTTTAATTACCTAATTTTATACAGTTTAAGAAATCTATATGACTTTTGCATGTTTAATTGCATAGTGTGACTTATAATCATTTATTTAACAAATTTGAGAAACCAATATAAATTTTCCAGTTTATCTGCATCCTATGAACCCTTTGTCACATTTAATGAAGGGCCGGTGGTTGCCCTAAACAGAATGGGGCAACCATCCAGTAGAAATTCCCCTGCCAGCGCGGGTTTTCCTCCAGTCACCACATTCCCGTTTTAACATTTATTTTTTGGTCCTAGAATTGTTAAAATATTAGATTTTGTAGCGAGATGTTAAATATTCATTTTGGAGGGAGATCTTGAAATTCATGCCAATTATGAAAATTCAGTTGCTGCCCTCGCGGAATGATAATTAATTTGTCCCCCAGCCTTCCTTTACTTTTATTTATCTTCACTTGAGGTGCGGTACCAATCAAGTACTTCCTAGTCTTGTAAGCTGCTTGCTTGCATTACGATACCATACCATCAGTTGAACTCACTATCAGATAGCTATAGTAAAATGTTTTTGGCTTATCTTATAAAAACTCCTTAACCTTGCTAATTGCATCAGTTTTTTAAACACCGTTTGTTTGAATGATTGTTTTTTGAATTGTTTTTTTAAAAATATTATTGTAATAATTTTAAAAATTATTCTCGATAAATATATTTTTAATATAAAAAATTAATTAAAAATGTGTATAAAATTTTTAAAAATATATTTTTTAAAAAACAAAAACAAACAAACGAATATTTCAAACACACATTGCTCAAAATAGTAAGCTTCAGTGCTCTTTCAAAAAAAAAAAAAAAAATAGTGAGCTTTAGAAAACTCCATAGACTGATCCGCTTTATACTATATATAATTGAGCACTCACTCGAAACTCCTCTCATACACTGGATGATCTAACAGTGAGTTGCAAAATAGCTTTCACGGCCGGTTGCAACTGAACTGGGATAGCAACAATTCCTACTAAGTATATGGACAGACTATTGCATTAGTTTAAAAGATGTTTTAATTTGATTAAAACAAACAAAGAATAAAGAACGGTTTCTGTCACTTTAACTTCTTGTTTTTGGACGAAACGAGAAAATTAAAATTACTTGAACGTTGAATTAAGGCCTCAGATTCTTTAAAGCTCTCTTTCTGCTTGATATTAGGGTTCATTTTTTTTTTTCCACCACCATTGAGACAAATTTTCATCGTGTTTGGGAGGAGGGCGGATATTAAAATATTTAATTTTGGAGGGAAGTATTGAAATTCATGCAATTATGAAAATGTAATTACTGATATTTATTTTGTAGGGAAGTATTGAAATTCATGCAATTATGAAAATTCAATTGCTGCCCACGGGTAATTATAATTAGTTTGTCATTTTTGAGGTCTTGAATTTTTTTGGGTTTACATGGTTATGCAGCCATATATGTGGAATGATTGTTTTGCCCTTTACTCTTCTTTACATTATTCATTCGGCTTCCATCTGTTGCTTTGAGACCTTTTTAGTAATTTAATACAATAGTTTGTCTCTTTTGTAGCATTGTGCATAACATGCATAGGCGGCTAGCTATCATGTCACAATTCTTATTTTGCCCTTTGTACGTGTATATTTATTCTTTTGCACGTGATATCACATGCTACATTTCAATATATTTAGGTTAAATGACTATTGATCCAATTAGATGCCTTTTTACGGGGTATGAAGTTTGCATGATGACATGACTATATGCCGTTAAGTCAAATAATGTGCTTTTGTGTTCAAAAAATATATAAAAGTGCTTTGAATTTTAATTACCCTTTTAGCCATAAAGATGCTTGTTGTATGGTTTTACTCGATTAAATGAGGGATTTTCACAATTGGCTAGCCTTTCAGGACATTCCTCCAAAATGAATTATTTTATCAAATCTCCCTCTACGATTTTATGGGCCAAAAGAATATTGATCTTTTTTATGTTTAATTAGCATAATATTATGACCTAAAATAATTTTGTACTTTGTCCAAGTAGTAACTAAAAAACTGAATAATTGGATCAATAAAAGGTCAAATAACAATGAAATAAGTAACCACTGATGTTGAAATAGTAACTCAAAAAGTCACTAATTAGGCCAATAACGTTTGAGAAACTAATGACCTGTTTAAGTTTAATTGCGAAAGCATGGCCTTAATTTGCATTTTTTCCAAAAACTAATTTAAAATTCAGAATTTGACAATAAAGTTTAAGGAAGTAATATTAACTTTTTTAAAGTTCAATTTCATACTATGATCTTGATTTATTCACATATTTATTAAAGCTAAAAACTTATATGACATTTAATCATTTTATTTAATAAAATTTGAGAAACCATTATGATTTTTTTAATATTCCAACTATTGAATATAAAAAACTTTGAGGAATTAATGCGAAAAGGTTTTAATACGACGTATTACCTTTATTTATACATGATAAAGTGTTACAAAAACCATTATCAAGGGGTGTTTGGTTTAGAGGAAGGGAAGAGAATGGGTGTTAATAGTAATGACACTTACTGTTGATATTTGGAAAACAACTATCAAACTCATACTAATATATCAAACGCATTAATTCTTTTGGGGAAATGATATTCGTTATGTTATTAATCCTAACACGATGGAAGAAATTGTCAAAATTCATACTTATAGTAGAGTCAACAATATTCATACCCATACTTATAATAGAGTCAATGATATTCATAGTAATACTGATTGAGAAATTTGAATTAAACAACTTCTAAATTTATTATTTATATACACTATGATCAAAGTGACATCATTATCTATTCCTTTAATCGAAAGTATTTTACTTTCATAGAAGAGAAAAATAAAACTCATTGCAGTCAATAACACTCTATGCATTCAGTCAATGTCATATTAAGTATCAAGTGGATTTACAATTTTAACCGTCAAAGCACTAAATTTGGCTTTATTTACTTGAATATTATGTACCCATTATTTGTTTTATACTTTAAAAAATTATGCATTAGTGTATTCAAATGTTAATACTTATGTTATGTGCTAGCACAACCATTTTATCCAAAGTAGGTATTATTGAAACGCGTTCTTTTGTAAGGGGCATATTTAAACCTTTTTTTTGGTAGTATTATATAAACCTTTCATGCCTATAATCATTAAATAGGTTCGTAACTGCCACCTAACACCACTATTCGTCTCTATAAAACTTTTTTTTCTCCCTTAAAATTATCCTACACTATAACCAAGAAACATTCCCTCAATTTTGCGAATAAAACCCATAAAATGGAATATTATTGTCCATACAAATGTTACACAATACAACATGAATTTACACTTATTTCACTATTTTTTTCTACCCTAAATAACTATCATGCACTAGGACATCAATTTACAGTAACAGAATTAATTATTTATTACCATTCATTCATTCTTCTTAACTTGAGCTAAATTCTCCCCACTTTTTTCCTGATTCCTGCCGAGTGCCTCTCAATACAAACTAAAAAAATCTCTTCCTACCTTCAATTGTTCTACTCTTAATTGCTTTTGCCTTACAGATCATATGATTGGTGATAATTAATGATTTGCCGTCAATTTGAATTTACAAGCAACCACTATTCACTTGCGCCTGAATAAAAAACACTGCTCTAAATTATTACAATAGTGATTTAAAATATGCACATCATTAATTAGCATAGCCGACAGAATTATTTGTGCGCACAACTATTTCAAGTTTGTGAATGTGTAATAATACATAAAGGCTGGCGATATTGTTAAAGTTGAAATTTTTCTGTCCGAGCAACTTTCGCTCAAATGACAAAAATATATTTTCACAAGTCAATTCAAATATTATTAACAATTCAAATGGGCTCTGCCATTTATTACTTTTCACCAATTTTATTTTTTCACTAATACAGTTTCCTTATATTATATTCTCAACTAATATGTTCCTTCCATTACAGCTTGATTTGTTAATTTACCATAAAACATCCATGCGACTCTTTCTCTCTTCCACATTATTCTCTTTTTTTTTATTGTTTATTTAAGAAATTTCAAAGGAGCTCAAATGATATGATGCATTATATTTTTTATTTCAAAGAAATCTATTTCGATGAAAAAGTCTATACTGCTCACGTTAAAATGTTTTTATTGGGATTATTTATCATCTTGGTGTACCAAAATATAAAAATACTATTCCAAATGTAAGCATATAAAATAAAAAATAGCATTTACAATGTGGGGTCAGCGTTTAGTTTTTTATGCGTCTCTTCGTTTGGAAGGCAACGTTCTTTGACCATGTCTTTTCCCTGTGTGCATTGTTGTCATACTTCCATTGGTTGATTTTCATTTTAAAGCGATTACTGTACAAAACACTATGCCACTGGCTATGAGAGCAATCAAATGTAAGGAAAAAGAAAATGTATGGAAGGAACTTGAGGTGGGGTTCCAACTTCCATGGGCTGGCTGGAATTGCAATTTAGTGTTGTTTCTATTTTGTCCTTTGAATAATCATTTGAAATTGGGGACAAAAAATTGATTTACAAACAAAAAATTGGCCCCTTTTGCTTGCCGTCGGCTTGGTTCCAACCAAAACAATGTTTGAAGTTTAAAATTTTTGCTGCAGATTAAATAATTTGCCACCCAACATTTTCATTCTAAAAATTTGCACAATTTTTTTTTTAAGAGTAAATTTGCACAGCTTTTAACCCAGGCCATCACCCCTAGCGGTTTTTTTTTTTTTTTTTTTTTGAAGTATCACCACAAGCCTTTTGACTAGATTATGATATTCTATATTTAACTGAAATTTAGTTGCTTAGTGTTTTTGATTTCAGCAATTAGTTTGCAATTAAGTCAAATGAAATCATAATCAAACACAAATTTAAATTGTAATCAAATTAAACTTCGTCTTACATTATTTATTGACAGCATTTATAAAATATAACTTAGAAGTGAATATAAATTAAAATAATGACCATTTAATGTCCCCATAGTAATTAACTTGAAGATATATAATTACGGTGTTAATTTTGTCCTTACATATATGCACAGATAAAGGAAAGTTATTTGTTATGGAGGAGGATGAGAAGAAGGGAGAGGGTTCGGGATTAAGGAAGGAAGGAATAGGATAGGTGGGATCTGGGTTGATTGGGGGGAGGCAGAGTTGAGAGTGTCACACCCCGCGCCCGGGTGTAACACGCCGCGTATTAGGCTCACTTAATACACAAGGCTCTTAAATGATCAAAGCAATTCTAAAACATAAACAATCATAAATATTAAAATACTCCAATTAATATAAAAAATCCTCTATTAATAATGTAGACACCAAATTTTGACACACCATTTATTTTCAAATCTTGGGGGACCTTTTTCCTACTATTTGGAGTCAAATCCTGATTTTTTGGTAAAAATAAAGAAGTCAGCAATTTTGGAAGGCAGAATAGTAATTTTTTTAATTGTAAATATTTTTCCATTAATTTTGGAGGGTTTAAATTCATTTGTAAATTTTGTGATTTTTTCGGATTCAGTTGGTATTTTTATGTATTTTCGCTAGCACAAGGGTAAAATGGTAATTTCGCATCGCGAATATCACTTTCACCCATTTTTGTGTACCAAATTTATTTTTTCAAGTTTTCAAACATGTTTCTAAATTTTCTTAACTTTTTTTCGGGGTGAATTTCTATTAATAAATTTATTATTTATATTTTTCTTAATTTTTTCTATTTTTGTGAGAGAATATAGATTTTTAATTTTTTAAAGGTAAAGTTGTAATTTTGATAGTCAATGGTATTTTGGTCTTTGAATCATTTCTTGGAGGTTAAGACTTATGCACTATAAATACCCCCACTTGAGGATTTTAAAAAAGGCGGGGGGGAGAGAAAAATAAAAATTCTTGGAAGGGTTTTTAGTTTTTTTTTTTATTTTAGTTTTTAATTTTTTCATTTCACCAAGAACACCAAGAACACACACTTCTTTTTTACACACATCTTCGAGTTTTCACACACTACACCAAGAACACACACTTTTTTCTACACACATCTTCAAGTTTTCACACAAGAACACCAAGAACACACACCACACATCTTCAAATTTTCACTCACTCTTACTCACACAAACACACACTCACACTCTCTCTCACGCACTACATACACTCCCCTACATTTCTTAAATTTTCTCTCTCACACACATCACATAGTTGCACACGTTCACACACACATACCTCTAATCACACAAACACACACTACACACACTGCTCACACACACTACCACACATTCACAAATACCATCAGACACATGTAACACACAATTCACGCAATACACACAGGCATACACAATTTTATACACAGTAGTTTCACACTCAGTAACTCACATCCAAACACATAGCTCACACACAATACATTCACACATAGATTCAGCGTACCCAGATGTTCCACAATCACACACACAATTCACATACAATCTCACACATTTCACACACAATTTCACTTTCCAGTCACACATTCCAACATACACATTCATCAGTCATTAACACACACATTAACACACAGACACATACATACACACAGTAACTCACAGACAAGCATAATCAGTCACACACAAACACTTCAACAACGGCACACATGCATAATCCCAACCACCAGTTTCCCTTCCCCTCCATCCATCATCCCCTCCTCCTTCGCCTGTCACTAGTCACAGCCCCAAAGCCATTTGAGACAACCACCAAGCTCCTCCAACTCAGTCCAAAAGATTACCGAATTCCACCCCCTGCCATCAGTGACCCTTCCCTGTTTCAGTCAACCAAAATTCAACCTCCCAATTGCCAAATCACAGCCCCAATTTCCACCTGAAAAAAAAAAAGGAACAGTCCTTCCCTTGCTACCCAGCCATTTCAGGCAGCCCATGAACCGTCATCAGGAAGATTACCTCCCTGCCAATACACTCCACCTGTTACTAATCATTCAACCAAAATTGGCCAACTATATCTATCCAAGCGACAAATTGCAATCACCTCTCCTTTCCCAACCATACCACCGAGGCCATCCCCTCAACAACCATCAGCTCCCACTGCCAATCCACCAAACCACCAACACCACTGCCGGACCATGTCTACAAACCTGCAGAAAGTTCACAAAAACAGCACAATTCACCTTCACTGGCAAAACCCAAAGCCAGAAACCCCATCATCCACCAATCTGCAGTGCCACTTCTAACAACATCACCAGCTCCACCGCCAAGAGCTGCCCGTAGCATCCCACCATCGACTTCACCTCCTCACGCCCCAACCAGGTAATTCTTGAATCCTCGCTCAATCCCTTCAAATGATATTCGTGTGTGATTTTATGTGTTTTTGTTAATGGTTTTGTGATGCTTTGGGCGATTCGGGAAGTAGATTGAGGTGAATGTAAAATTGGAAAATCGATTTTGTCAGAGAGAGAATAGAGAGATAAAGAACACCGGATAGCTAGGAAAAAGGGGAAAATAGAAGCGGGTAAGAAAGAACAGGGGAGAAAATTGAGGGAATTAAAAGAGAGGGAGAAGAAGAAGAACAGTGACAGGGCGAGATTAAAGAGAGAGGGGAGAAGCAGAGAGTAACAGTGAGAAGAAGACGACAATCAGCAAGAGAGAAAAGAGAGAGGGGTAGGAAAATCGGAGAATGAGAAAAGAGAGTAAAAAGAGACCAGCGAGAGAGAGCGAGAGAGAAACCAGTGGTCGGAGAACAAAAAACTGGAGACAGAGAAGGAAGAGAAAGAAAGGGAAAAGAGAGAAAATGGAGCAAGGGAGAAAGAAGATGATTTCGGTCGGGAAGAAGAAAAGCAGGATGAAGAATTTGGGAATTGGGGTTAAGTATGGACCGTTTGGGTATTTGGGGCTTGGAGTTGGTCTTATTTGGTTAATGAATATTATTTTTGGTTCTAAGTTCAAGTTAATCAGTTCAGCACTTAAATTTTTTTAGTATTATTTTGATTAAGCATTTTAGTTTAATTAATTCAATTAATTTCATCTAATTCAAAATTTGATTCATGATTGTTGTGAAAAGTGTAGTTTTACTCTTTTAGCCCTTTAACTTCTAAATATCACAATTATGCGCTAAAGTTTTATTTTTTATGCAAGTAAGTCCTTATTATTATTATTATTTTTTTTTTTTTACAAATGGACCCCTTAGATTTAGTTTCTTTTCAATTGAATTAATTGTAGTTATGTGTTGTGCTTGCATGAATTTACTGTTTTGCCCCCCAATTTACTTTAATTTTACATTTCTAATCCTTAGACCTTGTAAATTTCTAATTTTTATCCTTTAAGCTTTATAGAAAGTTATTTTTAGTACTTTTAGTTGCTAAACTTTACATTCGTAGCCCAAGTTGTCAATACTTATATATTTTAAGTTTAGTTTTTTGTATCGCGATACATTAATGTGTGTGTTCATTTTCTAAAGTATTGGTACCGGGTCTTCAAAGAGGTATCCCTAATTCTCATTATTTCATCTTTACGTGCTCCAATATGCTCCAATGTGATTTTATGCATTATTTATTATTATTTGTTTATTTCTTATTTTATATACTTATTTCGTATTTAAGTAGTTAATTTGTTTAATTTGGAATTTTTATTATTTTGAAAAAATATAATATTTTGTATTTAGCTAGTCAATGTAATAGTTAGATTATTTTTCTCATATTTTAGCAAAAATTGTGTAATTAGATAGAAAGTGTAATAGATAGGTCATTTTCAATTTCCCCCTTAAATTGTAAATCAAGCCCCCAGTGTAATAGTTAGGATTTATTTGCTTTTTTGCGTGCTTATGTGTTTATTTCTTTTACCGTTTTTCTTAGGATTTTTGCATCTAGAATATTATGCTTATGTGCTATGTGCTCCTATGTGATTTTATATATTTTTTTATATGTTTTAATTTACTTTTGATTCATGCTTGAATGTTTAATTCATGATTTGTGGTATGCCGTCACCACACTAGCCCAACGCTAATTGTGGCTTCACTCTTTTCCGCTAGTCCAACGCTAGTAGGATTTTTTAAAATGGGCTAGTCCAACGCTAGACCCTTAGGACTTTTTAGTGTTAAGTGCATTTGTATACATTTTACATCCCACTTCACACACTTTTAGTTTCCTTTCCATTTGGCATGATTTTTATTATTATTACTATTATTATTATTAATATTATTATTATTATTTTGACACATTTTTAAAAGGCATGACATCTAGGTTGCATTTCACTTAGACTTTAGGACATTTGTGTGATTCGATTAGAAATAGTCGTCTATTCACGTGGGAAGCGGTGGCGTACATGCCGTTCCCCCCTCCGTGAGTAGAAACATTCAGTCACAAGTTATTAGTTCCCTCCGTACCCGTTATGTTGCATTCCCACTTTCTTCGATCACTTACTATACATTATTATTTTCTTTTCCTTTTTGCATCTCATTTTGCATTCACACTCGTGACTCCCTTGAGGTCTCGATTCGGGTTTCGCAATTAATGCGATAATTCCGACCAAGTCTCGACGGAACATGCCGACCCTCTCGATACTTACATTTAGATTTAGGATTTGCGTTCATTTAGATACATCCGAATGCGATAGAACTTAGGGTTAATTTAGAAAATTTTGATTAAACCTCGCAATTAGCCTCGGCTAGGTTGAAAGGATGCCTTAGGCACCGGCCTTTGCCTTCCCTTTCTTCAAATGTGACTCCCGGACCTTTTTTTCTCTCGTTTTTCGTAGACTGGAGTCGAAAAAGGGTTTTTAATAATTTTTCTAAAATTTTACTTTTTGTTTTGTTTAAACGATTTTTCGGGTGACTTGGTACACCCTAATTCAGTACCAAGTGGCGACTCCAGTTTAAAAATAAAACCCTTTTTCAAAAATTATTTGGCCAAATCTGTAGCATTTTTAGTCCCGGCCTTGTTTTCTTTTAAAATATCATTTTTCTTAAAATACACTTTTTTACTAAAATTTGATTTTTCTCACACACGCATGGTTTTTCCAAAAACCTTTATTTTCGAAAAGGGTCACCGAGACCGGACCGTCTTTTCAGGACGCAACAGTCAACGACCCCAGTAGCACCCTTTGCTCACGATTTTTTAGGACGCGACAAATAAAGCTTTAACATCTACAAAGTTATCAAACTTCCTTAGCGGAAATAAATAACACTAAACATGAAATAAACTACTGTCATTGGCTCACCAAATAAATAATCTTTCAATAAAAATAAATAATCCTCTATTGCGAAGCTAAGTACCCTGCTTGCCTAGTCCGAACTAAAATCACCTGCAAAATAAATAACATAAGTGGGGTGAGCAACCAACACGCTCAGTAAGTAATTCCATCCCTTTCTCACCAGTTTGGGTAGTTACAGATATACATATATATATTTATAATACATGCATTCATTCCATTACACACTAACCATAATCACACATAGTAATAATATATAACACATAACAAAGTTCTGGCATATTAAACAAAACATAGTTCGTTACATACATGCCTATTCATACATACATAGGCTTAGATTTTTCAACGTAAGAACCAGTCGTACTAGATATCTAGCCTAACTTTTTTCAGTTAGGAGGGTCATAAACATGCGTGCATGGCTTGACTACTCACCGTCAGGTAATTATATCGAGAACTAGTTCTCTCTGGTATACAGAGAATAATCAGAGCCAAATCATAACATATCATACATTCACACATTGCACATACACATACATATACATATAAATAATCAAAATGCCACTATATATGAAGGAATTTTTGCACATATTATATGTTCATTCTGAATTTCATATTACAAAAATATTCATGAAAGGAATAAATATTTATACGCAAAGAATTTTTTCAAAACATGAGAAAGAGTAGGAATCACTTACCTTAGAATTCAAAATCAATTGCTTTAACTCAAATAATTGCGATCCCAAAAATACTCACCACCTAAATACCACCAAAATAAGATATAATTTTCATCTTAATAATTATATCAGAAAATACTAAAACATCTCGGCCTACTTTACGAATAATTCTAAAACTCAATTACTACTAGAACCGAATTATTTTAAAACTAAATAATTAATCCATGATCAATAAGCGACTTAGAAAATTATTTACTAAATAAAAAAATTTAAATTAAACATACTACCCAAAAACTTAACTGTCTACACGATTATTTGTTTATTGCATGATTATTTGTTGTGGCAACCACAAGAGACCCACAATTCCGCTTTCAGAAACATGGCCTTAATTCAATTGCATTGACATAGGTCCACTGTTGACAAAATTTCTACATTGTTTCTGCCGAATGTCAAAAAGTGACTTTAATTCAATACGTGGCTACAAAATCTGTCCAAGACAACTGATGGCAGTAGGCGTCTTACCATTCTTTGCCCTTAACCAAATTATCTTATGTTACTTTTATTCTTCCCAAACAAGCAAGACCAATACCCATACTTTTTTTTTCCTTTACCTCAATCGACGGTCTGCTATGCGAAGACTTTCTTCAATGCTTACTTCTCTCTTTTTTTTGTGGGTTCCACAGGAAATCCTCAAACACGTGACCACAGACGCCGTTCGTCTTCAGGATGCTTTCCCCCAAGAACGATTCCAACTTCTTCTATTTGTATTTTTATTTTTCAACAGAAACACCAAGCCACAAATCAGATCTACTCACTTAATCCTCAATGAATTAACCAATTAAAACTTCTAGAATAATATTCAACCCTCATTTCATCAAAATTATAAAAGGCTCTTAAAATCCTAATTACTCTACAAGTTCAACAATTTTAACTATAATCTTAAGCGTAATTAAGACTTAAATTCAAGAATCAAACTCACCTTGTTCGTCAGAGGCATCGTGAGAATAGTCTAAAACCTTTAGATTTGCAAAATCTCCACCTCCTTCTAGCCCTTGATCTTGGAGAAGAAAACAAACGTGAGTTTAGAAAGAGCAAAATATCGTTTGGTAGTTTTTTATAAAAATAAGGGCTATTCTATTTATAATTATTATATATAATTTTTTTTACGTAACAATAAAGCCCCCCTCTCTCTCATAAAACTCCACATGGTCCCAAAATATAATTCTCACATTATGCACTTAAGCCCATGGCATTGGGCACGGGTATTTGAGAGAGAGAGAGAGAGAGAGAGAGAGACATCTTGATCTAATGTAAGATAGAGGGAAAGGAAGGAAATGGTAGGAAGAGGAGCAAGGAGGGAGAGAGGGGGGGGGGGGGGTTAAATGCCCTTGTCTTGACCCTCATATGGGTTAAATCTAGCATATGCTCCTCAAAAAAAAAAAAAAAAAGTAGATGCTCGAGCCACGAAAATGGCAGGCTTTGTTAACTCCACCGTGATTCACGGAGTTCGTTCTTTTTTTCATACAATTCAAGAAGTGAAGAGTGTAACACCCCTAAGTCCCAACAGTAGGGGGAAAAAAAGAAGATAGACTTGATTGACTTGATTGCAGCCTCCTGGAGTCACGTGCATCTCACATGAGAAGAGGAGCAAGAAAGGCTGACCATTTTCCTTATTGTCTGTGCTCCGAAATCTTCTTTCTTTACACCTTCTGATTTTAACTCCGACATTTTGAAAAAAATATATATTTATTTATTCACTATTCTTCCTATTCTCATTCAAATGGGCTGTAACATCCCGTTCTCTCCCATTTCACTACGAATGTCCACTGAGGTTTTGACGGTTCACCTTAAATTAAGTCAAATTATTTCTAATAATATGTACGGATGGAAGGAGTTTTTAAATATTTGCTGGGTTTCCTGCTAATATTTTAGATATAGGTATGTCCAACTTACATTCTGAATATTCTCTCTAAGGCGTCAAATTTTTTTTTTTCCCTTTGAAATAATGAAGTTAAAACAAGAAAATAAATAAATCTAAGAAGGGTCATTATTCAAAGTACTACAACATGGGCCCACATAGTCCGCAGCCGTTCTTCCTTTATGCTCATTTTTAATCAGGCAATTGTCATTTTCTCACCTTACCAAATAAACCAACTGGATTCTCGTTCCATGCGATGTTTGTAGCCATTGGTCCAAAGGACCTTTATGTATTTATTAGTAGAAACCGCCATATTTCTCCTATGTAGCCATCCTCTCCTTGATTGTGTTTCCATTGGTAGCATGAAAATTCAACTGCATACGAATAAAGGTATAAGATTAGTATTTTCATGATCAGCCAATATGTAGGTGACAAAGCACAAATAGGGACTATGATGCTATTAATGGGTAACGTATCTAGAAGCAAAGACCAATAAGGTCTCGTGAACATTCTAAAAAATAATTTGGTTCCAATAAAACCAATGATTAATAGCTTTCCGTCAATTTGGTTCAACCAAACCAATGTTTGTTTAAAAATTTTGCTGCAGATAAAATAATTTGGCGCCAACATTTTCATTCCAAAATATTTGCACTACTTTTAACCTGGCCACCAGCCCAAGCCTACTGTCAAAATTATAATAATTTTGTATTAACTAAAATTTAGGGTATATGTATACGTCCATATACACACTTGTACGTACGCACATATATATATGTATATATGCACGTATATATGTAGCTATGTATGCAAGTGCGCGAGCGCATATGTATATATAAACACATATACACATGCATACGTATATAGCACGCGTGTGTATGTGTATCTATTTCTGTGTGTGGTGTATGTGTATACACACAGACATGCATACATATATGGATATGTACATCCATACACATATATGTATGTGTGTGTATGTTGTATTGTATATATACATACACATGTACATAAATATATACATACAAAGATTTATATAGATATACATGCATATAATTACACACACATATACACATATACATGTGTGTGTATGCATGTCTGCATGTATATATGTATGTAAATAAATGTGTGTATAGATATATGTACATATATGTAGATATATGTACACACACACGTATACGCATGTGTGTGCATACATACATCCTAATACACACATAACATAGATACAAGTATATATGCACATGTGTGTGTGTGTGTGTACATTTATATCTACAAGTGTGTCTCTCTACACACACACATATATACGTATATATGTATATGTACACACACATACATATATATACATACATACATACATGTGTGTAGCTATGTATGCAAGTGTGCGCGTATATATGTACAAACACATATACACATGCATAATACACACAGAAACATGCATACACTGTGTGTGTGTGTAGATATCTCTATGTATACGGGGAAGGGAAGTAGTAGTGGTATGGCCTATTGCATTCAAAGTAGAGAATGTAATCATATCTAGAGAAAATTATAGTTTTGGTACCAAATATTTGGGGCATTGGCAATTTTATCCCTAAAATTTAGACAAAAGCAAATCTAGTATCAAATGTTTCAATTTTGTTGGCACATTTATTTATATTGACCAGTTTTCTCATATTCTTATCGGAATCTGTTTATGTGAAACTCACATGACGTTTACAAAACTTTTCAAAAAGAATTAAAAAAGAAAAAAAATTTAATTGTTATAATTTGTAATTACAGGCACACACGCGAATGCACTATCCAGATGAATTTTTCAATTTTATCTGCTTATTTATCATTTGTGAATACAAATGAGTGCCTTTAATTACAAATTATGGCAATTAAATTTTTTAATCTAATTATTTTGAAAAATTTTGTAATCTGCACATGAGTATCACGTTATCAAATTCCGATCAAATTTTTGTAAAACTGGTCAATAGGACTAAACATGCTAAAAAAATTGAAATATTTGATACTAGATTTACTTTTATCCAAACTTTAGAGACTGAAACTGCCGATACCCTAAATATTTAGTACCAAAATTACAATTTTCTCCTGTATCTAGGGAGGGGAAGTGGCGCTCATAACACGTCGTCACAACACTTCACTACACATCTGCAGAAAATCGTGACAATTCAACCAACGGGACGCAATGGCTATGTTTGGATGTCATTATTTGGAGAATTTTTGTTGACTTTTTCAAAAAGTTAAAAAGTATTTGACTTGTGAAAAATTTTTGAAATTATTGTTTGGATAGTGAATAATTTTTTTGTTGACTTTTTTGAAAAGGTAAAAAATGTTTGAATTGTGAAAAAATTGTTAGCTTGTTTAAAAACTTTGTAACAATTTTTGAGGCTTTTTAGTCACAAAAGCAAACACGTTTATATTAAATATCTACTTAGCAAAATTAAAAAAATCGCGAGTAACAAAATGATATCCATTGTCTATGAGTTTTCTGATAAATTTTGTGAAACGAGCATTGATGTCTTGGACGCTTGTAAAATGATGAGTGCTCGGTAAACTTTTAATTTTTAAACAGTATCGGACGCTCGTAAAATTACTAACATCTGATATTAGTGCTCAGTTTACAAAACCTGGCACAAAACCCATTGACAATCGATCTCATTTTGTTACCCGTGATTTTATCAATTTTCTAAACAAAATTTGAACATAAATGTGCTTGTTTTTGTAAATAATTCTGTAAAAAGTATCTAAAATTGTTACAAAGTTTGAAAAAATATTTGAAATTCAAAATGAAAATATTTGGTGAAAAAATTTGAACAATTGTTTTTGAAAAACTAGAAAAAATTTTTGGTCAAAAATTTCTTGACTGGTGGCCAAATAAATTTTCAACTAACCAAACACATTTGGAAAAAAATTTTTCCAAAAAATCCTAAATAATGACATCCAAACACACCCAATAATTTCTGGATTTACAACTGTTGCCAAAAATTAACCAGTGGTGTGACCTTTTTTTTTTTTTTTTTTTTTTTATCTCCATGTTGATTATTTTATTTGAACGGTATATATTGGGACCACTACTACGAGTGAGTATTGCGTGCACCAAGCGCGCCACGTGGCGTGCCACGTGGTGCACTAGAACCAATTACACATCACCAAATAATACAAGGTATGACCCACTATTGCCACATGACGATAAATTATTGGTTCTAGTACACCACGTGACAATGCACGTGGTGTATTGTATACTTTTCCCCACTACTACGCGCCCCAGTCTAAAACCCTCAAATTTATTAGCAGCTTCGATTTGTTTGCAGCTTAGAATCTATACATTAGCTTCAAATTAGTAATTCAACGGCATTCCGTCAGTTCAAAAAATCTCGGAGGATGCATTTTACATACTTTTGCAGCTGGAAAATCTCAGCCGTTGGTCTGGCCTTCTCTAGGCACCCAATCTACGCGTACCACGTGTCCATATTTTGGTGCGCGAAAGAACATCAGGACGAAGTAATTCTAGTCACTATAAGACTGTAATAATTGTTTTTCTTTGGGAGGTTGCATATCAAATTTATATCATTAAATAATTGAATAAATAAAATCATTATTTACTTGAAGAAAAAAAGTGAAACCGAAAAATAATGATTTGATTGGCTAGCGCTATTTTTTTCCACTGTCACATATAAATTGCTCATGATTGTCACAGCATGTGACTGCGACAGGAGCAGTAGGAAGAGCCAAAAAAAATAAAAAAAAATACCATGCTTCTGATAATCCGCCTAATAAGTTAGCTGAATTTAATTGTTTTGTTAATAAACATTTGATTTTTTTTTTAAGGGGTTTTGCAGTTGCTTTCTTCATAACTTTTAAGGAAAGGTTGGGGTCGATGGAGTGGGCAATGCCTTTTTCTTTCTAAGAAATAATCAAGAAATCATCTGAGGCAAAGGACCATTTTGGTACAGTGTAAGAACGTTAGCGACTAAATTGAGATTATACAAATATCTCAAGGACTATTTTCCCAAATTGCTTTTGGTTTTATTTAGGTTGAAGTGAAAAATATATATTAGACGTATTTTGATTATGATGGGCAATCTCCATTGAATTCCATCAACACGTATTGCAAACGAGGCTTCGAAGATTCGTAACAGTAGCATAATTAAACAAACATTAAAAATCCCCAACGGTAGCATAATTAAACAAACACACAAATTTGCTAAACGTTTAGTATAGTATTCCTGCTTATGTTTGTAAATAAATGGAGTCATTGAAATAGTTGGGACTAGATTTGATTTTAAATTTTAACGAAATTAGTATTCAATTTAGTAATCTAATTAAGTTTGAACTTCTACATATTAGACACGAATGATTTTTTAATATTTTTATGTAATATATAACAATCATTTTTTAATATAACAATATATTTATGTTAATATACAAAAACGCATGTTATTCATAAAATAATATAAAAATTGAAAAATAAAAAAATCAACAGCTTTTGAATGGAGTAGAGTGCAATGACCTTGTTTACGCGTACAATTCGAGTGCGTGCACTGTACTTTCCACTCATTGACCGACACGTTCACTTGCCAAACAGTCAACTCTCGGTTTGACTGTATTGCAGAACAAAGCGATTAATAAATAGTTGAAACAATGATCAGTTTGATTATTGACAATTGTTCCCATTAGTGCAGATTATTTGCATTAAATTACATATCGTTACGAATAACTTGTAAAAGTTTTGTGATAATAATAATCTAAAAATTAACATTTTTCATGACAAACAATATTTTTTGACCTATATTTACATGGGTCAAATTATAACTGTTTGAAGAAAGTGATTTCAAGTTTTGTAAAAGTTAACTGTTTGATAAGCATAGATGAGCATTATTACAGCATTCTCACAAAATAAAATTATAACTCTTCCAAAATCATTTCCTCTCTCTCTCTCTCTCTCTCTCTCTCTCTCTCTCTCTATATATATATATATATATATATATATATCAACCGAATTAATAAATTTCCATGCACTATACGAGATATGGATCTGGTTGGCAACTTAGATGGAAAATTTACACCAATCAAAATTTGCAAATGTCAATAAAGGCAGCGGGCTGTCTTCTACCACTTACAATCCGACGCAAACAAATTTGCACCCTGTTGATTTCGAGATATCATTGATATTTAGACAACATTTTCCAAATAATTGCAGATTTTGGTACAATATTGCATCATATGTAGTTCTAGAGTTCTAGTCAATTTTTTGTTGTTTTTATAGGGAAGTAATTATAGCCACTTTAGTTTGATGCCCCTTTGTTTGTTATTGGACATTTCAAAACAAAAAGGTGACAGAGACAAAAAGGTTGCATGGAATCATTTGCATCCCACTTGCAAACTAAAAAGGCTAGCTATATTACTTCACTTCTTACAGGTTCTTAGATCCTTGAAAATTTTAGTACGAATTGGAAGTACTAGGGGCACGGTCGTGCGGGTGTCCCTGTGTGCGAAAGGGAAAAAGGAAGAAAAGTAAAATGGCTTGGGGAAGCTTGAAGGGACAGTTAATTTTGATTCGGGGGAAGGTAAATTGAGAAAGAAATCTGATGTAGAGGAGCAGCAATGAGAGCAGGTGGCTGGCAGAGAACGGCCGAAAGGTGAGGATAAATTATTGGATGTGAAATCCTTTTTTTTTCCATATTTTATTTTTAGTTAGTCATTTTGTTTTTTTCCTTTTTGTACCCCCTTCTTTATTTTGTTCACCATATATCCATTATACTCTTTTTTTTTCAATTGTTTAATTCTGTTTAAAATACATTTATGATATTCTATTGTTTTTTGTTTTCTCCCCTATTCAAAGGGTGGGTATTTGTGTCATTCAAGAATATTATCTTAACAGTGAGACTGAACAATCACTAGAATAAGTAAACTCGTTTAATGTTGAAAATTTTTTAACTATATCTAGTTTATATGTTCAATCATACAGCCTCTTCCGGGTACATGGGGCATGGTGGGATGCAGGTTTCCTTATCTTGCGATTCTCATATTCTCGATATTGTTTACAATTGCTTTGTATTGTTATAGAGATGGCAGCCTAGTCCAAAGTGGACTTCTAAGTACTTTGTACGCACAAATTTCCTGTCTACGAACAAAAGACAAGAAAAATTGCACAAATTGAATTTATTAATTTAAAGTAAAAAATTACAATCTCTGGATGAATTTCTTTACGAAAGAAATTATCCTCTGATTCTTCTCTTCACGAACAATTAATTCAAGGGCCCAAAAAGGCTTGTTCTTGAATTAAAATTGAACTCTCCGTAAGAAACGGTTGATTTGATTTTGTCGTATCGAACACTTGAATCTTCAAGCCTCCAACACCAACACAAGAACTTGGTTGAATTTGAACTTGGACTTGAGGATTTGATTTGCACTTGAACTTGGGCTTGAGAGACTTGAGAGAAGAAATCTCTAAAGAATTTGGTAGAGCTTTCTCTAAGCCTTTGGAGAATTTGTCATATATCTTAGACTTGGGAGGGAGAGAGCCCTTATTTATAGCCAAAATTAGGGTTTAATTGGCTTACAAGGAAACTCTCTAGAATTCTCCATCAACTTGGGTTACTTGTGGCTTAAGAAACCCATTAAAGTAGACTTTTAATTAATGGGTCGGCCCAAATAGTCCAATGTGAATTAATAAAATTAATTCACTTTAATTTAATGGACATTATACTTGAACTTAAGGCCCACATATCAATGGTCCAACTTATAAGTCCAAACATAAATGAATTTGAGACATTAAATTTAACTTGAAGCCCATATGTCAAATGTCCAATTTATAAGCCCAAACATAAATGAACTTATAAAATAATTTAATTTAATTTAATTAATCAAGATCAATTTAATTAGTTTAATCTTGACTAAATAAATTAAAATAAAATTTAATTATTTACAAATGCCCCCCACTTCAAAACTTGATGAGATATTGCTTAACAATTATCAGGGACTAGACTTGAAGTTTGAGACAATTAATTCAACTTCGCAACCAGATTTACGGCCCATTTAACAACATGGGACATAAAGTCCCATCAGTTACTTCCAACAGTCCAGCCAGCCCACTTACAACCGACAGAATTATTGGTCTAAGCAATTTGGAAAGCACCATGCAATTAGAAACTTCCAACAATTGTCTTACACAAACGGTGCACTGAAGGATTTGGTAGAGTCATAATTTAGGCCCACAACCTTCAAGAAAAACCAATTCAGAAAGCCTTAACGTGTTACTTACCAAAAGATTCATTATTCTAATCATTTAACCACGCCATATAGTTACCCAATTCTTCAAAGGAATATTCCTTCAATACCAAATACCCAAACGAAGTCAGTAACAAACATATTTCTCTCATTCTAGTGCCATTGGTTTCTATTTCAAAATAGAAAATCCAAGCATTTGTAAATTTCCAAAACGTCGGGCTTCGGTGCAAATGCAGGCGAGCAATTGCCAAATTCTGAGCTTCCAAATACAGCCTCTTCCCCCGCCTTATACCCATTATTTAAACGGAGTTTTCAGCATAGACGTCTTCGCATTGAGGCTCGAGAATTTGTGCTGCAAATTGGCAACAGAATCAACTTTGCAAATTCGTCTTGCACACCTCTCTTACAGGTAACCTTTCCTCATCGCTATAGGGATATTCCGTGACAAAATAGTTGATCTTTGAGCTCAATCTTGACTGCAATTTAACTTGCCCACTAGTATGAATGTTGTTGAAGACGTTTGTCAATTGTTATTGAAAATTGGACTTCTTCCAAATTTATTTGTTGCTGAAAATTTCAACCATTATTCTTGCACTCTAAATACTTGTTGAATGTCCTCAATGAATAAGCACAACTTGAATTTTGCATGCAATTTGAGGTAATTCTTTTGCATCCAGTTGTTCTTCTTTGAGTTGAAATTCAAACGATTTTTTTTTTTTAATAATATCATAAGCCGTCTGCAAGTCATTGTAGAACAATGAAACACTTAGCACCCTCATTCACCTTTGCATCATCACCAAACGATTTTCACCCACCAAACCAATTGAATCAATCAATCTTGATCCTTTGTGTTTTGGGCCCTTTCAATGTTTTTTTTTTTTCGCACTCCACTTGCTTGCCACATTACCATGAACTCTTGATTGTGATCTGAAATTTGTGGCCAGGCAAGAGATTCAACTTGCAAAGTTTCTTTTTTTTTTTTTTTTATTACTTTACTGCCGAATTTTTTTATTTTTTATTTTTTAAGCTTCCACTGATGAATGACGTCCGTGGCTCCAACCCATTCATGCATTGATTTGACACTTCTCTTGTCCACTTTTTTTTTTTTTTGAAGTTAAAAGTTGTTGTCGTCCATGTTTCGGTCTTCATGGCATGCACAATTTTCACTTTTTTTTTTTTCAAATTACTCCAATCACACTTGCAAACAAGCCGTGACATTCTTCAAAACTTAACTTCTCAAATTTTGGTAAGTTATCTTTCAAAATTTGTAGAACCCGTCCGTTTTTTTTTTTTTTTTTTGAATAATTTGCATGCTACTTCGCCACGCTTTGAGAAATTTGTGGAGACAATAATTTCAATGATAGTCCCACAAGACTTGAGAAATCCATGGTGACACTAATTTCGATGATAGCCCCACAAGGCTTAGAAATCTGTAGAGGTACAAATTTCAATGATAGCTCCACAAGGCTTAGAAATCCGTAGAGGCACCAATTTCGATGATAGTACCACAAGACTTAGAAATCCGTGGAGGCACCAATTTCAATGATAGTCTCACAAGACTTGAGAAATCACTTGAGGCACCAATTTCGATGATAGTCCCACAAGGTTTAAAAATCCGTTGAGGCACCAATTTCGATGATAGCCCCACAAGGCTTAGAAATCCGTGGAGGCTACCAATTTCGATGATAGCCCCACAAGGCTTAGAAATCCGTGGAGGCACCCATTTCGATGATAGCCCCACAAGGCTTAGAAATCCGTGGAGGCACCAATTTCGATGATAGCCCCACAAGGCTTAGAAATCCGTAGAGGCACCAATTTCGATGATAGCCCCACAAGGCTTAGAAATCACAAAGCCATTGATTTGTATAGCATCTTTGAGCAAATCACTTGTGGACTCCCTTGCCCATTGTGCTTGAAGAGCTTTACTTAGATTTGCACCTCCATAGTGCTTGACAAGTCTTCTTTGATTTGTGCACTAATGGCACATGGACGAACCTTACTTAGACTTGATTCGACAGCAGCGTGGATGAGTTTCATTTAAACTCATATATCCGTAGTGCTTTGACGAGCCTTATTTTGGCTTGTCCGTCGATAAAGTCTTCAAGTGAGGTGGTGCTAAATCATTGCTTTAGGCATCGCACCATTTTTAAGATTCGCCGTAATGACCTATGCATTTTTCCAATTAAAATTGTCAACTAACTCATATTGATTTTTCTTTTCAGGACCACGCCATGGTGACATTTAAAGATCTTAGTGTTTCAGGCCAAAAACACCTCTTAATTGTTGATCACGTTGACAACTCTGATGAAAGGGGAACCAAATTATTGGTCCATCCTGCCATGTATGGAAATTTCGCTGAGAATTGCCCTCAACACAAGTGCCCTCATCTAGACAATTGGTCATCGGAGATTCTTCAAGATGATGGTATAAGAGTTTATTCATTGAGGTCTCTTATCCATACGAAAGGATCCTAGAACGACATCTTTCCAAACTCTTGGTAGGCGCATCATTTCCAGAGAAGCACATTGGGGAAGTCTTTTAAAACTCAACGGAGAATTTGGCTTTATTGAGAAGTATTGGGAATGGCTCGAGGACATCTTAGGGAGAAGCAAGCAGACTCTTCGAGACGCCTCCCTTTATGAAGCTTTATATGCATCACTCTTCACGTATGATAGAAACCCTAACATTGTCCGAGCATTTTGTGAGGCATGGTGTCCAGAAACTAACACGCTACATACCTCAGCTGGTGAGTTGTCACTTTCTCTATGGGATCTACACCGATTAGGAGGACTTCCCATCGTTGGCAACTGTCTACGAGGAGGTTATCCCGTGTGTTAGAGAATTAACAGGTCTTGACGAAAAGAAAGTTAGACATCTTCCTCAAAGTTGCGAGTACTTGTTTGCAGCTTTTCACCATCTCCAAAAAGGAGAGACCAACATGTCAGGGGTTCGTGTTGGCCAGTGGATCAATTTCTGGTTCAATGGAAAGTCCAAATATCAAAAACCAAAACCTAGGAGGTTGAAGAAAGTATCCCGTCCTCAATCTACTCAAAATCCGAATGGGCAAATTGGCAAACCGGGCAGACTTTCAGATTTAGGAGTCAATGCCTTCAACACTCTTGGAGTTAAAACTCAACTAAGAGAAGAAACATATCTCGCGGCATTTATATCATGTTGGTTGTGTGTTTTTGCTCTACCAAGTGAAGATCTCCACGTTATCAGACCCACTACATTTAAGGCTGCAAGCATAATGGCGTCTGGTCGCAAAATTTGTCTTGCTGTTCCAATTCTTCTCAATATATACAAAGGACTGAATAAGGTTGCACATTCACCGACTCCGGGACATTCAAATGCTTCTTTTCCAGTGCATTACGTATATGCATGGTTGGCGCAAGTACTTTTCAACTCATTATCTTGCTCCGGAAGCTCTGCCAGCACCTATGATGACCAATTATTCTGGAGAAGGTGGAGCTCGATACTATGATGAGAATGAAGCTCGCAATATTATTCATATTGGTGACAAGGTGCGATGGTCAGAAATTTCACTAGTGGGGAGCAAAAATGAATTGTTTGTTGATAATAATAAATTATCAACTCTAGAACTTGGTTATTTTCTCAGTGCGCGCTCAAATTACTTGGTCCTTCATGTTGAAGAAAAATTCTTGAGTCGAGCCTTATAGCCCATACAGATTTGCTCGGCAATTTGGATTTCGTCAAGACATTCCAAAGGAACTTGGGGCTGAAGTACGTTCTACCAACTACGAATTAGGTCGAACACTTTGGCGTAATCTTACTCGCAGTGGAACCAATGCAAAGCTACTCTTTCCCGCTTCTCCTTAGATGCCAGCAAATGCGTCTCGTCGAGTTTTCAGACTTGGTGGTCTAAAACTCATGGAAAATACATGCTTGAGGGTCAAAGTACCTTAGTGGCAAGTCTTCAATCGACTGCGGAACATAAGAAGTCGAAGGGCAAAGACTTGGTGGATTTGACTGAACTCTCCTAAAAGAATTAGTGCCCAAGAGTCGAAAACCAGAACAGCCAAATACGCCATAGAGGAAGAAAGAAACTCAAGGGGCTCGAAGGACAAGACTGCTCCACCAAAAGATGCTGTTGACAAGGAAACAACTCAAAAGAATGCTTCTCGCCGCCTTTCTTCTATAGTGGTGAAGACTAATGGCCACAAGATCGCAGGTTGTCATGAAAAGAAGCGGGACAATTCTTTGCTTGAGGATGATGAGCAATCCCACAACAGTGATCAACATTGGAAGCGCAAAAAGAACAAGGTAACAACCTCTACTTTGGATAATAATGACTTAGACCCTAAAAGGTTCTTTGAAGCCATTCCAGATATATCTATACCTGACATTAGCCTTCCACAAATTGTAAGATTTATTTCCATCATCTAGTTTCTCCTTGCCTTCATTTTTTGAAAACATCACATTAGTCTTGAATTTATTTAGATGTCTTTATGACAAACATTGAATCACTTTGCATGCAGTTAGGATGATCTACCATTGGTATTCATTGATGATCAAGAAGCTAGTCAAGGCTCAGTTGATGGGCCTGATGCTTTCGAACTCTTGGCGAAGCAAGTGTCTAAGTCTCCCCAACTTGAAGATACTGGTGATAGTATCAAAAAACAAGCAAGTGAAAAGATTCAAACTTTAGACTCTGCTCCTTGCGAAGAAGAGTTGGATGCCCAATTGACTATTAAGAGGAAGAAACTCAAGATATTTGATCCACCAATGTGGCCAAGGCAACCACAAGCTTCTGAATTTTGTCCTGAAACTGTAATCTTAGATTGTCGTCAAAGCTACATTCAGATGCTGTGGAACAATCTTAAAGGACAGATATCTAGCAGACCATTGGAGCGCATGTCATCACTGGAGGCCAAAGCCAATAGTATCATGGAGGAAATGGGAAGTGGCAATGTTATCAATCTTTTACCTTTGCAGGGTCTTTTGAAAACCTTCTTTGAAAACGTTGCCCAATATGATTCCACCAAATCTATACTTTCAGAGAAAGTTCCTGCTGAATCTTATGACAAGTTACTTGCTGCTGCTGCACGTCGCCTTAATGATGCTGAAATCTTAGCAAAACAGCAAGCTGAGAAGGTCTTGTCCCGCATGAATAGGCTTGCAGACATCGATCGTGAAGAAGAAGAATTGAAGACACGACTTGAACTCTTGGATGCTCAGAGAAAGGAAACCTTTTCACTAGTAAAGAAAGATGAGGAGGAGCTTTCGGAAAGGCAATCTAACGTCGAGAATTTGAAAGCAGAAGTCGCCAAATTGAGACTTCGACCCCATTGCTGGCTGAAGAAAGTGAAACTTTGGAGAAGATGAAGGAACTACTAGAAGCAAACCGCAAGGAGTTAATAGAGTTCAAACTCTAGATTTTGTGACATTTCTTTGCCTCTTGCGTTCCTTTGTTGGGTAGACTTTTGTAGTCGATTTTTTTTAACAAAGATTAGCATCAAACATGTAATTTGATCTAAAGTATCTTTACTTTATCAATAAAAGTTCTCAATTTTCACATTTGTATTTCTCCCTCCTTTTATGCTTTATTTTACTTCTTTGCCTTAATAGTTCAAATTTAAAACTATTAAATGCAAGAATTAAAGCAAACAATCAAATTTTATCTAACATAAAAGAATACTTGAAATGCATCGTTCAAATATTATGAACAAAATATATTTTATTTTTTGTATTCTTTTTTTTTTTGTTAGAGTAAAATTTAAGTTTTCAGAAGGAACACATGATGTGTTAAAAATGGATGTAACTGAACTTAAGAGTTGCCTCCTAAGCTGCCTACGTATCCCAAAAGGGAATCAAGTCACACGTAGTTCCTTACCGTTCACAGTTTAACCTCATGCGAGGTCAGGAGTATCTATTTGTTTACCACCTTAGACTTGGTGGAGTGTTTCAGCAGTTTAACCACATACTACACTATTGGTGGTTGCCATCCACAGTTTTAGCTCAGTGCGAGGCCAGGAGCAACATGCAGTTTAGGCTCGTATGTCGAGGAGCACTTCACTTCTTTAGGGCAAATATTGCTTCAGAAATTTTTCATTTATTGGGCCAACTTTCACGCCATCTTGGTCAACCAACTTGTAGGTGCTATTTGTGTAGACTTCACGAACCAAATACAGGTCCATCCCATTTGGACACAAACTTGTCTTTGATGCGATGTGTCATGACTATAGGTCTTCGAATAGCGAGAACCATGTAACCAACTTGAAAGGAGCGAGGACGGATCCTTTTGTTAAAAGCCTTAGAAAGTCGGGTTTGATAGCATTCAATACTTTGTTGTGCTTTCAACCTTTTTTCATCTAAAGCTTCTAACTCTTCAAAACGCAGGCGGACATTTTCTTTTTCAGTGAACCCTTCTTGAATGGCAATTCTTAGAGATGGAATTTGTTGCTCCAGAGGCAGAACAGCTTCGACACCATACACTAAGGCATAAGGAGTAGGCTTGTGTGTGTTCTATGAGTGGTGCGATAGACCCAAAGAGCTTCGCCCATTCGCTCATGCCAATCTCGTTTTGATTTAGTCACGATCTTCTTCAACAAATTGCAAAGGATTTTATTAAACGCCTCGACTAAACCATTTGCAGGAGCATTATACATTGAGGACTTGTGTTGTTTAAATTTGAACTTTTTACACAATTTATCCATCAAGCTATTGGAGAACGACTTGCTGTTGTCAGTTATGATATATCGGGACACTCCATAACGGTAGATGATGTTAACGCGAATAAAATTCACAACATCTTCCTTTCTCACTTGCTTGAGCGGCACAACTTCAGCCCATTTAGAGAAGTAATGATAGCAGCCAAAATGTACAGATGTTGAGCAGATGACTTTGGTAATGGTCCAACTACGTCAAGTCCCCAAATATCAAAAAGCCGTGAAGTTACAGTCGGATGCAATGGTTCGGAAGGTTGATGAATATAATTTGCATGAAATTGGCATGCTCGGCACCTTTGGGCATATTCTATACAATTTTTGACCATCGTAGGTCAATAGTAACCTATTCTTTTGACATGAAATTGCAATTTAGGACCAAACTGATGAACACCACAAATTTCAGAATGAGCTTCTTCTATGACTTGAAAGGCTTCATCCTCTCCTAGGCAGCGCAAGAATACACCATCGAATAAACGTCGATATAATGTATCCTTATAAAAGATGAATCGAGGATGCACGGACGACGAATATCTGTCCTCCTTCGTGCGTCATTCAGTAGCCTTCCATATTTGAGATATTCAATGAGTAGGTTGTCTCCAATCCTTTTTTTCAATTTCACGAATAGAGATAGCATGAATTTCAATTTCTTCGTACTTGTCTTCATCAAACAATAGTGGAACCACCCACTTTCGACACACAGAAACTTGCATCTCGTGATTGGACAGCGCAAGTGTTGAAGCGAGCATGGCTAATGCATCAGCTTGCTTGTTTTCTTTTCTTGGTACGTGTTCGATGGTCACACCTCCAAGCCATCCAATGAGTTGTCTGGCATAATTACGATATGAGATCCATTCTAGTTTCTTAACTTCGTAGCTCCCCATGAGTTGGTTAACAACCAATTTTGAATCTCCATAAACTTGAAGATCGAGTTATTTTCATGTCAACAACCATTTCAAGTCTAAGTATGAGTGTTTGGTATTCGGCGACATTGTTTGAACAACGTTGACTTAAGGTAAAGGAATACGGAAGTACTTCTCTATCGGGTGTTATGAAAATAACCCCAACACCAACTCCCTCATGATGAGCAGCACCATCAAAGTACATCTTTCATGGCGGACGAATTTCCACGAGAAGTACATTTTCATCCAAAAAATCATCACATCGCTCTCATCCAGCAGGAATTGGATGGTCAGCTAGAAAATCTGCAAGAACTTGTCCCTTTACTGCTTTTTGTGGAACATAGACGATCTCAAATTGCTGCAGTTGGAGATACCACCTTCCTAGACGGTCAGAGAGAATGGGCCTACTCATTACATATTTAATAGGATTTGCTTTGGAGATTAAGCGTACTGTATGAACTTGAAAGTAGTGCTTCAATTTTTGAATGGCGAAAATAAGAGCCAAACACAATTTCTCAATTGGGGAGTAATTAAGTTCATTTGGAGTCATCATCCTACTTAAGTAGTACAAAGCCACTTCTTTGCCCTCAACATTTTCTTGGGCAAGTAATGCCCTCACAGATCGTTCTTGTGCAGCTATGTAGAGGATTAATGACTTTCCATGTATCAGCGCAGCCAAGAAGGGTGCTTTCATGAGATATGCCTTGATACTTTTAAACGCATTTGAGCAAGTCTCATCCACACAAAGGGTACACCTTTCTTCATAATGCGGCTAAATGGTTGACACCTCCCTACCAAATTTGATATAAACTTTCGGAGATAAGCCAACCTTCCTTGCAGGCTCTTTAAGTCATGAATATCTCGCTGATTCTGGCATCTTTATTATAGCATCTATTTTGGCTTGATCAATTTCAATGCCATGATGGCGAACCACAAAACCAAGAAATTTGTCAGAGGTGACTCCAAAAGCACATTTAAGAGGATTCATTCGGAGTTGATACCTTCTTAGTCGATCAAATACTTCCCTCAAATTCATCTAGGTGATCACTTCTTTTTCTTGATTTGACAACCAAGTCATCAACATAACATTCCACATTTTTATGGAGAATGTCATCAAAAATATTTCGCATGGCTCTTTGATACGTTGCTCCAGCATTTTTCAGTCCAAATGGCATAACTTTATAATAGTAAATGCCTTTGGGGGTGCGAAATGCAGTAAGCTCCTCATCTTCAGGTGCCATGCAAATTTGGTTGTAAACGAAAGAACCATCCATGAATGATAGTGCCTCATGTCCAGTTGTTACATCAACCATGAACTCAGTAAATAGGAAGCGGGAAGTCATCTTTGAGACAAGTATTGTTGAGATCCCTAAAATCAACACAAATGCAAATTTGCCCATTCTTTTTCCGCACAGGGACAATGCTCGAAATCCATGTAGGATATTTGACTTCATGAATGAACCCCAGTTTCGATGAGCTTATTCACTTCGGCTTCAATTGAGAGAACTAAATCAGGTCTAAATCGCCTTTAAGCTTGTTTAACTGGTCGAGCACCTCGTTTGACTGTTAGGTGATGAACGGCCACTTTAGGATTTAAACTAGGCATTTCTTTGTAACTCCATGTAAAGACGTTACGGTATTCTTGTAAGAGCTCGACATAAGCATTCTCTTCCTCGAGACTCAAAAGAATACTCACATAAGTTGGACATGGATGCTCGAGAGTGCCCAAATTAATTTCTTTTAATTGATCTACGGTCGCCTTTACACCTTTTTTCGAATTCAGGTGGAGCTTTTTCAATATCTTCTTCTCCAAGGCTCTCATCATCAATTGCAACTATATGGTTGTAAGGATGACATGCTCTCTTCATCATCTTCTTTAACTATAGTGCGCACTATGGTATGCTCCTTAACTTCAACACGCTTCCACAATGTACAACAAGATTGGTATATCTTTTCATTCTTGAAGGAATAAGACTACCATATCTTTGTGTATTATGATTGGGAGACGATGGTGATTCAAACTCCTTGATCAGTTTGTCAATTTTTTCCTTTATTGACTGAGAACTTTTCATTTTTCTTCCTTTCGGTCCCAACCATTTAAAAACTGAAATACGTGGAGTTTTGCCTCCAAGTCGATCAATTGCCTTTGAACCATCAACGGTTGACGATACTTCATCTTCAACAGAAACTGTAATGGTTATTCGCCCTATTAATTTTAATTCGAACTGAAGCTTGCGGGGAATAACCAAGGCCAAGCTTTGGAGCTTGCAATAGCATACCCTTTCTCTTTTAACATCTTTTGAGTGGAGTTCAGTCCATGAACTTTTGCATTAGCAGCTTCAGGCGGTAAGGAACTTTAATGATGTAGAGTTTTTCGAATCATATCCAAGCTTTAGCAAGGAGTCTATAGGCATTGGGATCGAAACCTTCCTTAGTTCTTGAGCTTGGCAGGGCATTATGCTCAACTTTTTGTTCCTCTGATGGACGGACAAATCCCTTTAGTAGAGATGGTGATCTCTTGACGGTATCTAACTTTGTCACGGGAAAAGTTAGGCCTTTCAAGGTTTCATGCTTAATTGAAGGCTATTGTTCCTCTTTCCCTTTTAACTTTGGAACATAGCAAAGAATGACAAATCCATCACTTGATGATGGAGCAGTCGCACCTTGAACCCTTTGCGTAGTAACATGTTTTCCATCGTTCGAAGTGGAGTCTATAGTCAAATTTGAAATATCAAGATTTTAAGTTTCACTCACACTTGATAGTAGACTATCGACTTCTTTTGTGTCATAGACTCTAAGATAAAATTTAGTATCAGCAAAATGTGACTCAGATTCGGTGAACGACTTGTCATCAGCTGTCACCTTTTTCACTACGCCTTCTTGGGAGTATTTAAAACATTGATGAAGTGTTGATGGTATGACCCCATTCTCATGGATCCACGGCTTTCCCAAGAGTATATTGTATGTTGTCTTGGCATCTATGACGTGAAGTAATGCCTTCGAAACCATTCCATCAATCATTATATCAAGTTTGATAATCTCGATGGCTCGTTGCCCCCTTTAGTTGAAATCTTGGATCATCAATTGACTATTAGACAGCTCATCAACGGAGATGCCAATATCTTTCAAAGTTCGCAAAGGTAAAATGTTAACTGCAGAGCCTCCATCAATTAGAATTCTGTTTACCTTTTGATCATGAATGTAAGCCAGTTACAAATAATGGACGGTTGTGCGGTGCAGATCCAAGCAATAAATCTTCATCATTAAAGACAATTGTTGCAGCGCACTCCATGATGCTTTTGTAGTAGTGGTAGAGTTCTCGTCCATATCAACTTTTTTAACCAAAATATCATTAGAATTGATGACATTGCTAGACTTGTAGTCATCAATTGGAAAGATGGGTCTAGTGAGGATGGGCTGCCTTCAGATAGGGTTTTGCCTTTTGTAATTAGAATAGTAGACTAAAAAGTCGTACTTTTCAGAAGGTTCAGAAAGTCTTCCAACGGAGAGATCTCCAATTTCGAGCAACTTTTCCATTCGCTTTTGACTCTGAGATTCTTTTTGTTTGACTTCTTCTTTCTTGATGCTTCATCATCTTCGTATCCAAGCATCAAAAGCAGCTTGCTCACAGGCAGTCACAGTTACAGAATGGGTCAAAGTATTTGTGATCACCATTGCTTGAAGGAATAGACAGGATTTTCACTTCGTCTAAATGATCAATCGGAACTCCCTTGAGTGGCTCTAGTCTTTTGATTGGCCGAACTATATTCACTTCGGAAGTTGCCGTCACCAGCATGTTGCGGAAGAGACGAGTCTTTATTGTCAATCGAAACAACCCATTTTGTGAGTTCTTTAACAGAAATAGAGATTTTCTCTTTGGATTCATCAACAAATTTGTTATCTCGAGAGTCTACAGGGTTGATTGTATTGCATGAGGCTAGTTTGTCATCAACAAAAAATCCGTTTGGCATGAAATCTCCCAATGTAACCGGACGGACGAGTCTTTTGTAAGAACTCATAGTTTGTTCGAACCTTGGAGACGACACTTTTCTTTTCTGTCATTCTCGCTTTTTCTCTTCCAAATCATCTTACTTCTTGTCGGTGACTTATTCGTCTTATTAGTCGGATGAGAGTTTCGCCTCCTTTTGCGAGTAACAAGAGTCTATTCTTCCTCGTCAGAGTCATTTTGCTTTGAAATTGTGGATTCAACATCTTCTTGTTCGGAACTTTCTCCAATAACTAAGGGAAATATGGTTGGCTTGACTTCTAAATGAGAGAATGACCCAAACACAATGACAAACGGTTTGATTGATGAAGTAGCTTCTCCAATTTTCACAATAGGCTCTTCAACTCCTCCAGGTTTTGCTGAACTAGAGTCAATCGTGGTTTGGTGTGTACTAACTTTTTCTTCTTCAAGTAGAATTTTTCCTTGTCTAGCCAACTCCATAATTTTGTCTTTGAAAACAAAGCACTTTTCTACAGGATGGCCAACCAAGCGATGGTATTTGCAATAATTCGGGTCATCAGTCCATTTTGCTTCGTTTGGTCGCTTCATCTCGGGCAGTGTAATCAGATTTAATCTCAGCAAATCATCGAACATGCCAGGGAACATCAGAATCAAGAAATGGATACTCCTTTTCTTGCATGTCTTTTAGGGTTAACGGTTTCTTCTTTTGTTCTTGACGAACATTGGCCTTCTCATCTTCTTTCTTTACTGTTTTAGGGATAATCTTGAAGGTTGCTACACTTGCAACCAACGACTCTTTCTTTTCATTTTTGACAAGAGGCTCACCTCCCTTCTTCATCTCTTGCTTTTCTTTACTTTTGCGAGGATCAGAAACAGGTGGCTCTTGTCCCCCAAAGTTGATCTCCAAATTATGGGCCTTTGTTGCTAGTTTATCGAAGGTCTCTGGCTGCATTCCTTGCAAGATGTAACGAAACCCCCACTGGATACCTTGAATGCACATCTCAATAGCAGACGACTCAGACAGTCGATCTTTACTGTTAAGACTAAGAGTCCGCCAACGATCAATGTAATCGACAACAGGCTCATCTTTCCACTGCCGAGCATTCGAGAGCTCGATCATGCTTATGGTCCGTCTTGTGCTATAGAACCTATTGAAGAATTCTTGCTCCAATTGCTTCCAAGTGTCAATGGATGCAGGTTCAAGGTCAGTGTACCAGTCAAACGCATTGCCTTTCAATGAACGCACAAATTGCTTGACTAGCAAATCTCCATCAGTGCCAGCATTATTACATGTCTCCACAAAATGTGCAACATGTTGTTTGGGGTTTCCTTTGCCGTCGAACTGTTGGAACTTGGGAGGTTGATATCCAGCAGACATTTTTAGACCATCAACTCTCGCAGTATAAGGTTTGGCATAAGAGTGGGATGACTTTGAGGCTCCATCAAACTTGTCTTTGATCGTTCCTTCAATAAATTCTTTTAGATGATTGACGTGAATTGTTCCATCGGCAGAAACAGAGATGTGCTTTGTTGCACGTGACCTTGAAGTCTCCATTGCCTTGGAAGAAGTCCCCACATTTTCATGGGTTTCCGTTTGCTTCGACACAAAAGGATTACTTTCATCGGCATTCTCGATCTTGCCCATCAGTTTTGCTATCTTTGCATATTGGCTTTGCACGTGTGCGACGAGTCCCTCCACAAGTTTGGTCATGTGAATCAATTGCTCTTCAATGGTTGTGGTATTTGTTATCATCACGGGCATCACCACGGAAGTTGTTGAATGAGTTAGACCATCAAAGTGTGCAGCATGGGCGCCATGGTCACCATCCTTAGTTGGCAAGGTTATAGAAATCTCCACCATGGCAGCAGTAGGATCCTCCTTTGCCTTTTGTGCTAAGGCTTTCGTTTTGCTTCTTGTCATTGGTCCAGCATATGACACCTCTTGACTTGCAGAAGCGAAGAGGATTAAATCTCCTATAGCAACGGTCTTGGAGTAGACATCAGAAGCACTTGTTTTGATTAGATGCATTGTCGACTTCTTTGAACAGGATCTTGTAGGAAGAGAAGAGATGAGAGGCAGAGATCGTCCCACTGAGCGTGCCAGAAATTTGTACGCACAAATTTCATGTCTGTGAATAAAAGACGAGAAAAATTGCACAAATTGAATTTTATTAATTTAAAGTAAAAAGTTACAATCTCTGGATGAATTTCTTTACGAAAGAAATTATCCTTTGATTCTTCTCTTCACGAATAATTAATTCAAGGGCTCAAAAAGGCTTGTTCTTGAATTAAAATTGAACTCTCCGTAAGAAACGGTTGATTTGATTTTGTCGTCCCGAACACTTGAATCTTGGATCTTCAAGCCTCCAACACGAACATAAGAACTTGGTTGAATTTGAACTTGGATTTAAGGATTTGATTTGCACTTGAACTTGGGCTTGAGAGACTTGAGAGAAAGAAATCTCTAAAGAATTTTGGTAGAGTTTTCTCTAAGCCTTTGGAGAATTTGTCATCTATCTTAGCTTGGGAGGAGGGAGCCCTTATTTATAGCCAAAATTAGGGTTTAATTGGCTTACAAGGAAACTCTCTAGAATTCTCCATCAATTTGGGTTACTTGTGGCTTAAGAAACCCATTAAAGTAAACTTTAATTAATGGGTTGGCCCAAATAGTCCAATGTGAATTAATAAAATTAATCCACTTTAATTTAGTAGACATTATACTTGAACTTAAGGCCCATATATCAATGGTCCAACTTATAGGTCCAAACATAAATGAATTTGAGGACATTAAATTTAACTTGAAGCCCATATGCCAATGTCCAATTTATAAACCCAAACATAAATGAACTTATAAAATAATTTATATTTAATTTAATTTAATCAAGATCAATTTAAATAGTTTAATCTTGACTAAATAAATTAAAATAAAATTTAATTGTCTACATACTTCTCATGTAGAAAACCTTGGAAACATCGTGCTTTAGTCATCAAAACACAGCCATAAAGGTTTTGAAATGTATACTTCTTTTTCTACTTGACCTATAGGGATCTAATCCTGGTTGCTGGATGTGTCGGTTTTGACCTTTTGTAGGGAAGAACCTGCATAAATTCTATAAAAGGGATTTTAAGTTTAATTTTCGTGTCTATTCAATAGTCAGAATATTCTTTAATTTAAGAAAATTGGAACTAAAAATTGTATGTTTGAGTGTCCTTTAAATGGAAACTTGTCCATCGCTAAATATTCCATTCACCATCCACAACGGAGGATGTGATAGATATGGTGGGCTGTTGATCTCTTCACTCAAACTTTTCAAGGGTTCGCAGCATGGGTAAGAATTTAAAACTAGTTTGGATGGAAATTGCAGATGACAACTAGCTGACAAACATATTGATGTAGGACAAGCTTAGAGTGATCTTGCCTACTAGCACGAGGGGAAGAATACAGAGATCTTGGGGCTGTTTTGATTGTGAGCAACGCTTGTGAACGGTAACGTGGGAAAAAGAGAAGAAAGAAGGAGTTTGGGAAAATCCGAGGGAGGAAAACTAACAAACTAAAAAAAATAAATAAATTGAATTCTTTATTCATTAATTTCTGCATACATTAACCTAATAACAACAGTATTTTTAAGCTTACAACTTAGCTAAAGGATAGAATTCTATTGTGAAAACAACTCTTAATTCCTATTCCAAATAGGCAAACAAAATCTATAATAGTGATGGCACCAAGCAGTCTTGAGTTTAAACGAAGATTGAAGATCAGATATGCCAAAATTTTAGGGGTAAACAAAGAAAAAGATAGGTCAAAGTTGTGGAGGTTAAGCCATGTGACTTTAATGTAATATTGCTATTTTTTCTTTTGAATATTACACAAATCTTCCATACCAATCTTAAAGTGGCATAGTTTCTATGAAATTATTTGTCCGTTGGGTTGATGTTTTGATTTTAAATATTACATCAATCCTCCATACAAATTTGAAAGTGGGATATTTTTATGAAATCATGGATTACAAAAGTTCCACTATCGCATGATTCCATAAAAAAGGTTCAATAATAATTATAGGTAGTTGCTGGAGCAGTTAAATGTGAAGGCAATAGTTGATATAAATAAAATATAATATAATATACTAAAATATCTGAACAAAATATATTATTATATATTATTATATTAACGTTTAGTATATCACTTAATATTATTATATCGAGTGGTAAATTTCATAAGTATGAGATGTAAAATTTGCAAAATAGAAGGGAGAGTGACAAATTTGTAAATATGAGATGCAAAATATGCAAAATGGGAGGAGGAGGGGCAAAAAAGCAAATTTGTGATGAATTTGACAATATAGAAATGTATAGTCAATATGAATAAAATATAATATAATACATTAAAATACATGAATAGAATATATTATTATATTGACGTTTAGTGCATCACTTAATATCACTATATTGAGTGGTAAATTCGTAAATCTGAGATGTAAATTATGCAAAATGGGAAGGAGAGGGGCCAAAAAGTAAATTTGCATTGAATTTAATAATATAGAAGTAAATAATTTATATGAATAAAATATAATACAATATATACAAATATATGAATAGAATATATTATTATATTAATGTTTAGTACATCACTTAATATTATTATATCAAATGGAAAATTCATAAATATAAAATATACAAAATAGGATGGGGAGGGGCACAACAGTAAATTCGCGATGAATTTAATAATATGAAAGTGAATAATTGATTTGAATAAAATATAATATAATACATTAAAATATCTGAATAGAATGGAGTATTATATATATTATTATATTAACGTTTAGTACATCACTTAATATTATTACATCGAGTGAAAAATTCGTAAATATGCAAATGGGAGGGGGATTTGCAAATTCGTAAATATGAAATGTAAAATATACAAAATGGGAGCGGGAAGGGCAATAAAGTAAATTCGTGTTGAATTTAATAATATAGAAGTGAATAGTTGATATGAATAAAATATAATACAATATGTAAAAATATATAAATACAATATATTATTATATATTATTATATTGATGTTTAGTACATCACTTAAAATTATTATATCGAGTGGTAAATTCATAAATATCAAATGTAAAATTTGCAAAAATAGCAAGGGAGGGGCAAAAAGGTAAATTCGCGTTGAATTTAACATTATAAAAGTGAATAGTTGATATGAATAAAATATGATATAATATATTAGAATATCATAATAGAATATATTATTGTGTATTATTATACTAATGTTTAGTACATCATTTAATGTGATTATATCGAGTGGCAAATTTGTAACTATGAGATGTATAATATGCAAAATGGGAGAGAGTAGCAAATTCGTAAATATATGTAAAATATACAAAATGGGTGGGGAATTGGAAAATTCGTAAATGTGAGATGTAAAACACGCAAAATCTAAGGAAGAGTGGCAAATTCGTAAATATGAGGTATAAAATATGCAAAATGGGAGAGGAAGTGGCAAAATTCGTAAATAAGATATTAAAATATGCAAAATGGGAAGAAGAGGGCTAAAAAAGTAAATTCTTGAATTTGATAATATATAAGTGAATAGTTGATATGAATGAAATATAATATATGAAAATATATGGATATAATATGTAAATTATGCAAAATGGGAAGGGGAGAGGAGGAGCAAAAAGGTAAATTCGCGATGAATTTGATTATATTGAAGTGAATAGTTGTTATGAAGAAAATATCTGAATAGAATTTATTATTATATTAATATTTAGTGCATCACTTAATATTATTATATAGCGAATAGCAAATTCGAAAACATGAGATGTAAAATAAGCAAAATGGGAGGGAGATGGGCAAAAAAAGTAAATTTGCGTTGAATTAGATAAAATAGAAGTGAATAGTTGATTTGAATAAAATAAAATATAATACATTAAAATATTTGAATAGAATATATTATTATATTAACGTTTAGTACTTTACTTAATATTATTACATCCAGTGGCAGATTCATTAATATGATATTTATAATATGCAAAATGGGAGGGGGAAGGCCAATAAAGTAAATTCATGATGAATTTATTAAAATAAAAGTGAATAGTTGATATGAATAAAATATAATATAATATGTAAAAATATCTGAATAGAACATATTATTATATTGATGTTGAGTACATCACTTAATATTATTCTATTAAGTCGCAAATTCGTAAATATGAGATATAAGATATGCAAAAATGGCAGGGGAGGGCAAAAAAATTCTCGTTGAATTTAATAATATAGTAGTGAATAGTTGATAACAATAAAACATAATATTATATATTAAAATATCTTAATAGAATATATTATTATAAATTATTATATTAATCTTTAATACGTCATTTAATATTATTATATCGATTAACAAATTTGTAAATATGAGATGTATAATATGCAACATGAGAGGGGAGTTGCAAAATTGTAAGTATGGGTTGTAAAATATGCAAGATAGGAAGGGAAGTGGCAAATTCGTAAACATGAAATGTAAAATATACAAAATGGGAGGGGGATGGGCAAAGGTAAATTCGCGCTGAATTTACTAATGTAGAAGTTAATAGTTTACATGAATAAAACAAAATATAATATAGTGAAAATATCTCATTAGGTTATGTTGTCATATATTATTATATTAATGTTTAGAACATTATTTAATATTATTGTATCGAGTAGCAAATTTGTAAATATGAGATGTTGTATATGCAAAATAGAAGGGAGGGGCAAAAAAGTAAATTCGCGTTAGTGAATAGTTGATGTGAATAAAATATAATATAATATATTAAGATGTAGGAATAGAATATCTTCTTATGTATTATTATATTAAGGTTTAGTAAATTAGTTAATATTATTATATCGAGTAGCAAGTTCGTAAATATGATATGTAAATATGCAAAATGAGAGAGGGAGAGGCAAAAAAGTAAATTTGCATTGAATCTCATAATATGGAAGTGAATAGTTGATATGAATAAAATATAATATAATATATTAAAAAATATATGAATATGTATAGATTTTTGTTTGAATGTTTAAATATGTCACCTAATATAATTCTATGGAGTGGCAAATTCATAAATGTAATATAATATATTAAAATATCCGAACATAATATATTATTATATATTATTACATTGGCATTTAGTACATTGCTTAATATTGTTATATCGATCGGCAAATTGTAAATGGGAAATGTAAAATTTGCAAAAGGGGATGGGAGTGGCAAATTCGTATATATGAGATGTGAAGTATGCAAAATATCTTAATAGAATAGTTGATATAAGAAAATATTAAAAAATATGTTAAAATATCTAAATAGAATATTTTATTACAAATTATTAGATTAAGGTTTATTACATTGTTTTATATTATTATATCGAGTGACAAATTCATAAAAATTAAACGTAAAATACACAAAATGTGAGTGGGAGGGGCAAAAAAGTAAATTCGCATTAAATGTAATAATATAGAAATGAATAGTTTATATGAATAATATATAATATAATGCAGTAAAATATCTAAATAGAATATATTATTATATTAACGTTTAGTGCGCCATTTAATATTATTATATCAAGTGGTAAATTCTTAGATATGAGATGTAAAATATGCAAAATGGGAGGAGGAGGGGCAAAAAGTAAATTTGTGTTGAATTTAATTATAGGAGTGAATAGTTGATATAAAAAAATAAAACATAATACATTAAAATACCTGAATAGAATATTATATTATATATTATTACATTAACGTTTATTACATCATTAATATTATTATTTTCGAGTGGCAAATTCATAAATATGAGATGTAAAATATGCAAAATGGGAAGAGGAGGTGTAATAAGTAAATTCGCGCTAAATGTAATATTATTGTAGTGAATAGCTGACATGAATAATATATAATATAATAAAACAAAATATCTGAATAGAATATATTATTATATTAACGTTTAGTACATTATTTAATATTATTATATCGCGTAGTAAATTCATAAATATGAGATGTAAAATATGCAAAATAGGAGGGAAAGTGATAAAAAAGTAAATTCATGTTGAATTAATAATATAGGAATGAATAGTTGATATTAATAAAATATAACATAATACATTGACAAATTTGAATAGAATATGGTATTATATATTATTAACATTAATAATTAGTACATTATTTAATATTATTCTATCTTGTGGTAATTTTGTAAATATGAGATGTAAAATATGCAAAATGGGAAGGGAGGGGCAAAAAAGTAAATTTGTGTTAAATTTTATAATATAGAAGTGAATAATTAATATGAATAATATATAATAAAATATAATAAAATATCTTAATAGAATCTATTATTATATTAAGGTTTAGTACGTCATTTAATATTATTATATCAAATGGCAAACTAATAAATATGAGATTTAAAATATGCACGATGAGAGAGGAATGGTCAAAAAAGTAAATTTGCATTGAATTTAATAATATAGATGTGAAGAGTTGATATGGATGAAATATAATATAATAAATTAAAATATCTGAATTGAATATATTATTATATATTATTGTGTTAACGTTTAGTACATCGCTTAATATTATTATATCAAACATCAAATTCAGAAATATTAGATGTAAAATATGCAAATGGGAGGGAAAGGGGCAAAAAAGTAATTTAAATAATGTATTTGCAAATTTAGTAAATTTGCAAACTAATAAATTTGCGTTGAATTTTATAATATAGAAGTGAGTTGTTGATATAAATAACATATAATGTGTTAGATTAAAATATTTTAATAGAATATATTAATATATCTTATTATATAAATATCTAGTACGTAATTTAATATTATTATGTCGAGCGGTAAATTCGTAAATATGAGGTGCAAATTTGTAAATATTATTCACGGGTTGATCCAAACCTAACCTATTTTCTTCGCGGTCAGTCAAGTTCGACCCGACACGCCAGACTTAAATCCAAACATGCTATTTTTGTATTAGATTCGTGTTGTGTTTTCAGATCGTGTCGAAAATTGCCGACCCTAGACAACATACCTAATGTATGCATTTATTGTTTTCCGTTCTCACTATTTGTCATTTTTTGTGCTAGTAAGATCATCATCATTATCATCAATTTCAGTCAGTAAAGGGGTGCTTAATTAATTAAAGTATACTAGTGTCATAGGGTCTACAACATTATAGTATTTCTTCCTACAGGCCCATATGCGGTGAACATTAAGCCTGTTACTTAATGTGTCTTATAATTTCATAAATATAAGATCATAAAGAACGTTGTGAATATAATTATTTGATTATCTTACTCGCATAAATTTTATTTTATTATGAACTGTGCTAGTGTTATACCTTAAATTCGTTATAAATATAAATCAATCAAAAGTCATAGCACATGTTTGCCAATTAAGGGGTGTTTGATAACACCATTTAATGCTAAAATTAATATATTAAGAGCTTTTTGAATTCAGTGTGTTTGATAACAAAATTTCTTTATCACTTAATTCATTAAGCACTTGTTTAATTTATACACAAAAAAAGTGAAAATTTTTTTACTTAATTTGCTCAATTTTGTATACATGTAGTATTCTTTCTCTACTTCGCACATATATCCTCTCACATTCATTGATGCACATATATATACAAACATATTCCTTCACCCACATTGTTTTGCACATACGCGTGCACTCAACACACATATAATCACTATTGCAAGTACACACATACACGCATATATTCTTCACACATGCAATAACATAAGCTTTCTTTTTGTCACATACACAAGCTGTTTCTCACACTCCCAATCTCTTTCTCACACACGCATACACACACTTTTACACAAATACACACATTCGCTCCCTCTCACACACACACAAACATACACCACGCATACGTGCATGCACATACTCTCCTTCATACGGAGTTTATCTCACACATATTCACATATTTTCTCACACATGCACTTTTATACACACACACACACACACACACACACACACATATACATACAAAAGTATATTATTTTGTTCTCACTTCCAGACATATATTTTCTATCTCAAATACTTGCACACACTTTCATACATATATATTTTTACACTTTTACACATTACATATACTTTCTCTCAGACACATTCTCACACACAAATGTACTTGCCATTTATCTCTCACAAACAAATAATATCTCTTTTATCATGCATATTATCAATAAATTATTTCAACTTTTTAAGATAAAATAATTATATTAATAAGGTAATTTGAATTCAGTATATCAATTCAGTTAATTATCAAACAGGTATAACTTTATCAATTTAGCAACTTAATATTTTCAGTACTTAAATTTCAGATTTTAGATTTCAAACTTCAGTTTTACCAAACGGCACCTAAGATTTGAGGGGCCAAGTTTATATATGCATAATTTGGGTGAATGTCTATAAATTGCATTAAGTGAATGAGTTGAATGTAATCAAATCTTTGATGTATAAACAAATGGGATTCAAATTTTTTTACTATGAATATGAACACAAAATGATATGTTATGTAATACTCATTCACACGCGCGTTTCCATTTTTTTATATGTAATGGGTCGAGTTTATCCTCGAATTCGAGGTCGTAAATGTAACTTTCTTTTTTAAAAAAACACGTGATATATATAATTTTAATTTTGTGTTTGGATGTATATATGTGTGTGTGTTGCATTGATCAGGATGCAAATATAGCTTCTATCGTTTTTTAGAATATCAAAACAATATTAAACAAATAGTACTTTTTGTAGCACATTAAAGTGCTATTTTTTAATATTAGGGTTAAATATTACTTCTGAAAATTTTAATTGTTAATTTAATGAAGAACGAGTGAGTAGAACTTGATTTTTTGCTTAGTGTTTCTGTTGTGAGTGAGAGAGAGAGCCAGCAGCGGAGGTGGCGAGGGGCGGAGAGCCAGCAACGGTGTTGAAAAGAAGGAGGAGAGAGAAAAAAAGAAAATTTGGAGAAGAAGACGTGGATAACGAGGTGGTGGGATGGAGTGAAAAAAACAAAAAAACAAAGTCAAAGCCGGTGGCCCCAGGTTGATTTGAGTTCCACATGTAAGTTGGGATGTCTGTGGGACCCGAAGTGGGTCCACAAAAAGGCCAAATTATGGAAGCTTGTCCACGGCAGCGAATATCAGAATTTCAGGGTAATCTTGTGGGCCCCATGAGGCCTACAGTTTTTTAAACAAAAGAAAATAGTAGTTAGTGCTATTTTCCCCTTTTTCAAATTTTACGCCACCAGATCATGCTCGGGTCTCGCCATTTCTCCCCATTTTTACGCTTTCCCCTGTTTAATTTTTTTTTCTAGTAATTTTAGTTATTTTTTAATTTTGCAGCAATTTTTTAAAATTTCCCTAACCATAAAACAAGAAACTGACCAGCCTAATGCTAACGATGTATGGATTTGCAGGTAAAGTCAAAGAATTAATCAAGGAAAAAGTGGGTTTATTATTCACGTCGTGTTTATATATGAAGTTTTAAATCAAATATTAATTCACTTTTACTTTACATGTTATTAAGTTTTCATTAAGCTAGCCTCCACAAAATCAAACTATTCCCTGTGCAATGGGGTTAGTTGAATTTTCAATACTATGGGCTTATTTATTGTGCCTGCAAATCAAGAGAGAGTATTCAGCAATAATGTTAGTGCCCATTAATACTGGGTTAGGGACGGAGAGCCTAAGATTACTGTAGGTAAATTACAGTACAGGATATCATGAATTTTATGTCACCCTTAACGTCTTATTTATGTCACTTTACCCATGTAAAACAAAATTACCTCTACAGCATGTTTTTTTTTTTTTTTTTCAAAATTTTCCGTGAGACAAAGCTTTACATGATTGGTCCTCTCATCAGCAAAGGAAAGTTCGATTTCGTCATCAAGCCTCTCCTGAGTTACATGGGACTGAATTTTCTTTGAATATGCAGTGTAGTACCGTACTAACACTTAAATCCTTCCTCAAAAAAAAAAAAAAAAAAAAAAATCCAAAGCTCTATGCATTTAAAATTAAATTCAAAATCCAAAACATGATACCCAATATTCGAAACCATAAGCATCAACTCATAAACTAAAAATTCTCATCATTTAAAGTTAAATCCAAAACACAATACCCAATGTCGAAGACCCCAAGCACTAACAAACAAACCAAAAACCCTAAGTATAAAAGCATAAATATGAAACTTCGGCACTAACACTTAAATCCAGACCCTATGTATTTAAAGATAAAGATGTTAAAAAATAAAGATGTTAAATAATTAGGGTGAGTCCCTTGCAAAGAATTGTAAATTAATTAGTTAATAAGTTAGTAGTAATTTAGGATCTCGTGAAATCTCGTGATATCTTAAACATAGATAAGAAGCAACGCTTGATTTAAAAAAACAAAAAAAAAGATAAGAAGCACTTGTCCTGGTACTTTTTTTTTTTTTTGGTTCAAAAGAGGAGTAAACCATTACATAATTACATCATTACAATTCTAAGCACAGCAACTTTTTTTTTTTTTTTTTTCAATAGTCAGCAGTATATTATCCTATTTCTAATCTATACTAAAGGGAGAGGGGCTCAACTGAGCCTCGGGAGAACCGATGGGGACTGAACCACCATCAGACTAAACGAGTGCATTATGCACCTATTTGGATTTTTGATAGGAGGTAGGGTCTGAACCCTTAACCTCTCACCCCACTTAACCTTTAAAGGTTTTGTGGTGGCCAACCCAACTAAGGTAGGTTGGTTAAGTACAGCAACTCCTGGTAATATTCATTTCAGTTTTATCCAGTGGCTTTAGGGAAAAGGCCTTGAGCCTTTTTTATCAACTGTGCTAGCACTGCATGGTTTTGCTGCCATATCTGTTGATGGATGCTTTGTCTATTACTCTTCTTTCCATCATTCACTTGGCTTCCATCCGTTGTTCAGAGACTTTTTTAGTAATTTAACGCTAGAGTTAGACTATTTTGTGGCATTGCATACAACAGCGGAAATGAATAGGCAGCCATCATGTTACAATTCTTATTTTGCTCTTTGTATGTGTATATTCATTTTTCTGCACGTGATGTCACATGCTACATTCAGAATCTTTAAGTTAATTCATCGAATTTTTTTTTAAAAGTTAAATGACTATCGGATCCTATTAGATGGCTCTTTTAAGGAATTAAGGAACCGTTTGGTTCAAATTTTGTAATCACTATCACTATGATATCATTAACTCTGCTATGAGTATGGGTTTTGATAATTCCCCAACATATTTGGTTTAATAATCGAATGGGTATCATTATAAAAATACTTGTTTGGTTTACTAGAATGATTTTCAAGTAAATTTTAAAATTTTTAAATCTTTTATTTATGATATACATATTTTTTAGATTTCTTATTTTGTATATTTTTAAAGAAAATTTTTTAAAAAGACTTATTTAATTTTAAAGATAGCCATGCTCTAATTTGAGTTTTATACAATTAATAAATTTAAAAAAATCATTTTTATTGTATTAATATAGAGTACTATATATTTTCGATTTTCAATTCAAATTTTTATAAAATTTGAATGTAAAAAAATTTATTAAAAAAATTATAAAAAATATTCAAAATCAAAAGACAAAATTGATATATATATATATATATATATATTGAAGGTGGATAACTCAAAAAATATGTATTTTTTTAGTGGGTGTATTTTTGCCGTTAATCATAAGGGTTAATAGATTTGATAGAATAATATTTTAAAGGGAATCATTGACACTCTAATTAATCACGATCATTCGCATTAAATAATAGTGATAGTTATTTTATAAATATTAACAATGAATGAAATTATTTACGATATACATTTCCTTTCTTAATTCCTTTCTTAAGTTTGTTAGATGATGGGTTTCTGGTAAAATTATATGATATGGCTCTATAGGGTTAAGTCAGTTAATAGTGCTTTTATTACCTTTTTAGCCATAAAGATGCTTTTGGCGAAGTGTTAGACGCTTAAATGGGGAGAGAGGGGAACGGCCCCCCTCGGTTAATTGCACCCTGTTAGATCCGTCAGGTTCAAAGCATGATTCTCTTTTTATCTTTTTTGGTTTTCTCTGACAATAGCCTTTCTTCCATGTTGCTGTTGCTGACCCTACTTTCTTCTTGACACTTCTTTGCTGCTCTCAGGTATGATTTTTTTCCCTCTCTTTTTTCTTTGTTTTTTTTCATTGTTATGTTCCTTCATTTATATTCTCTTATGTTGTCTTGATTTCTTTCTCCTCCTTATATTTTCTTTATTTTTTCCTTTTTATTAAGTTTAATCTAAAATTTTTTCGATAAATTTTTGTTTTCTTCTTGCTTATGCAAATCATGGATTTTGGTCGTGGAAAGGATCTCACAAGTAATATGTAAGTTTCTTTATTTAGTTGTTTCTTGTGGGTGGATTCATTTTGTAGGTTATCGTTTCAATTGCAGTTTTTTTTTTTTTCGTCTCAAAATTTTGTTGCACGATCAGATTTGAATGATCTGCTACCAGTTGTATGGTTTTTCAGATTATCTTTGTTGCTATAGGTGGGTGTGACAAATTACTAACCAATTTTGTATTTTGTTTCTAGGTTCCTTCTCAAATATTTGCTAAGAGACAACTTATTATTATTATTATTATTAATAATTTTATTTTTTGCTATCACGCAATATCCTCCCTCCCCCCGGAAAAAAAAAAAAAAAACACAAACAGGGTTGTAATTTAGTGTAATCAATTTCTTCAACTATAATCTCTGGTTTAAGGTTCTCAGTTTCACATTATATTTAGTCAATAAGTATACTTTTGTTGTGCCAAATTTATATTAACACGTTTTATTAATTGGATTCTTGTATGGATGTATTTTGAGAGAAATATATTCACAATGGTCAAGTAAAAAAGGACCATATCAAAATGTGTATTAACGGGTATTCAAATAAAAAATTTATAAAATATATATGTAATACATTATTACTAAGCATAAATACCTCATTTACATATTGACGTATATATTTAATAAAAAAGCAAATGAAAACTTTATGGCACAAAAGAGTATTATCTTTTAAAATATTTTATCAAATAGGTTAAATGCGTTACATTTATAGAACAAAAGTTTTACTCATACTAATTCCTTAAACTTATAAACACCAAAAGAAAACCATGATATACAATATATAATATAGAATAGTGTGTGTGCATGTATATAATATTATATATGCACACACACATAGACAGATATATATATATATATATATATATATATATGAGTCGAGTTTATAACGGGTTTGAACCTTGTGACGCTCAAGCTCTGCTCGACTTGATATAAGATTAAGTTCATGAATTTTATATTGTCTCATTTTGGTAGTAAATCTGACGGGATTACTTTCTGGTTCCTATTGAATTGGTTACATCAACATTGGTCTGCAGTGCACTGTCTAATTTTTACTCCACCTATTGGCCCTTATTGTACTTTTGATTTCTGGATAAAAAAAAAAAAAAAATTGGCCCTTGTTGAGAAATGCGGGTAAGGTGTAATGTAATCCAGAACAATGCATTCAAGGACAAATCAGCAAAAATCCAAAATAGGAAAACTTGGAACCGTCTCAGCCCTTTATTTTGGATCTTTAAACTTAAATATTGAATTATCTTGAAAGCTTGAAAAGTGAAAACCTTGGAGCATGGTGGCAAATACACGATGAACATAAAAAATGAATTTTCAAGACATCCTTCCGAAATGATTTATTCATCTAAATCCCTATTTGTCATGTTATAATAGGAGGGTTTGCCAGAGTTTTCAGTCCAAGGGCCTTTTTTTCTATTGGAGTATGTATTTTTATTTTCATTTTTGCTCCCCTTAAAGATTTGCGTAGTGGAGCATCAAAGTACGCACCAAAGTTAAAGTTAAAGGTTCCAAGAGTGGATACAATAGCATAACTCTTTTATCGCATTATGAAAAATTTTATTGTTTATTTTTCAAAGTAATTTAACCAATTAGAAAAATTGTGATCACCAATAGTTTCTTTTTTGTCATCACAGCAAATGCGAGTATAGCAGTGAAAAGAACCAAAAAAAAAAAAAAAAAAAACGAGTTAGCAATTTGTTATTACGTACTATATAACTTATTATGTATATTTTGGCAAGAGCTCTGAGTAATTTAATTAATCAAAACTTGACGACGCTTGTCCAAACAATGCAAAGTTCAAAAAATGGAACTTTAAAGGCTGTGTAATTCTTTATAAAGAAGAGAAGACAATGGAGAAATTGGACCCAAAGAATTAAGTAAATATAGAGCAAGAGGATCTAGTCGATAAAAAGGAATTCACGTGGTACTTTAATTATTGAACTATTTTTAATTTCTATTGTTAAGTATGTTAAATCAATCAATTAACGATTGTAGATCAATTAGTTTGATTATAGGATCAATTAGATCAATTAGCTTGATTATAGAAATCATTCATGATTGTAGGAATTCTTTCCTTATTTAGCATAGTTTATTTGTATAAGTATCTCAATACCTCTTTGTACAGAAGATATAGAATACACAGAAATTCGTTCCTCATTTCTTGATTTTGACATGGTATCAGAGCTTTTTTTGTGAGAAAAAAAAAAGGAGGGTTTCTCATTTTCTTTTTTGTGTTAACCAACTGTTATAGGCTTTTCTAGACTTCAATCTGCACCAAAGCTGTCTGATTGATATATCATATTGTTCTGCTCCTTGTGCAGATCATAACGGTGAAAACCACACCCTCAGAAACCCTTCCACGCGCCCACACGCGCCGTTGGAAGTCACTGCCATTAAAATCAGCGTTCCAGACTTGCCAGGGAAGAAGACGACTACGTCATCAGCCACGTCATGGACACGTCATCAAACCAAACACGTGTTAAGACAACATTGGACGAAATTGCATGTTAGCATCCAGTCAACAAACACATTAGCAACAATCATTGCCACATAAAAAACAAGCCACACGTCATCATATCATTGGAGGACTAGCCACGTGTCATATTCTTAATGGTCCACGTGGCCACGTGTCATTTATAATTGGTCCACCTTTCGTCCAGTCATCTTGCCACGTCATCCAAAATTTCACGTGTCAAAAATCGATTAGTCCACGTGTCATCTAGTCATCTGCCACGTCATTGGTTCAATTCACTTGGTCTGGTTCGGTTCAAAGCTGTTGACCACCACTTTGACTAGCCGGTTCATCACCTTTTCATCCGGTTCATTTGCAAACCAGACTGGTTCCTAAGGTTTTTAGCCATTCTGAATCTATTTTTGGTATCTGTTTTTCCAAAATCCAACTCTACTATTAGGTTTTCTATCTCCATTGACTTTCTTTTAACTATGGATGCCTCCAAACTCCCTCAGTAGTATTCCCAATCTTATCAATGTCACATTTGATGGAACCAACTATGAACTATGGGCTTGAAGAAATGTGCAGTTTTTCTAAGGGTAGACTGCTTTGGCGAATTGTGACAGGAGAAATACCTAAGCCTACCAAGAAGACAGATGAGGATGAAAGTGCATTCACAGACAGATTAGTCAACTGGGACGGCATGAATCATCAAATTCTGACATAGTTCTGAAATACCTGTGCCAAAGTCATCAAGCTAGATTTTCGAAGGTTTGACACGAATAAAAGAGGTATGGGATTTTCTCAAAAATCGCTACTCAGTTTCTGATGATGTGAATCAATTTCAGTTATATAGGCGTCTACATCGTATGCAACAACAACCTGGCCAAACAATTCATAGTTATGTGTTCAGAATTACAAGAAGTTTGGGATCAGATAGCTCTTGGAGATCCTACTTGGCCGAAGTACAGATACAACCACCATCTATGCAAATCTTCGTGATCCGTCAGCATATCTAGCATTTGTTGATGACATGCTCCGAGATGAGTTTGAATCCATTCAGTAGTTCTCTTCTTCATCCAGGCTCTTTACCAACTCTTGACACAGTAGTTAAAGAGTTAATTATTGAAGAAGCTAGACTTAATGCACTTCGCACAGAAAAGTCAGACCTCATCTACTGATGTTGTACTTGCCACTCATTCCTCCTATCATCAGACTTCTTAGTCAGCAATCCTCTTATCAGACTCCTCATCAGCAATCAGCCACTCAGACTCCTCATCCACAATCACTCAAGAAGTCTTACAAGGGATCTTGCAACTATTGTAAAAAGCTTGGTCATCATATTTCTGAATGTAGAAAATGGCTTAGACAGAATTCTGGACAAGGTAACTCTTCCAAGTCTTTTCAGACTTCCTCTACTAGCTGCTGCTGTTGCCACAGAGGGCCCAACAACAGAAAGCACTTCTCCAAAGTTCTCCTTAAAAGACATTCAAGCTCTTCTCTAACAACTTCAACCAGATTCTGGTACTGTCTCTACTTCCGCCTTATCTGTCACATCAGGTACTTCATCCTCATGGTACTTTGATTCTGCTTGCTGTAATCATATGACTTCAGATTCTTCCATTCTCACATCTTCAAAAATTCCATCTATTCCTCACATTGTTCACACTGCTGATAATTCTATTTTACACGTTAAGAATTTAGGCACTGCTCAAACAGCACAGTTATCTTTGCCTGATACTTTTCTTGTTCCTAAACTTTCTATGAATCTTATTTCTGTTGGACAATTATGTGAACTTGGTGTCGACTTATCTTTTTCGAGTCGTGGTTGTATTGTGCAAGACTCACAGACGGGCGAGATCCTTGGGACAGGGCGTAAGGTTGGAAGACTGTTTGAACTGACTTCTCTACGTCTTCCATCCAAATCTGTTGCTGGTGCTGTCACTTCTCATAATTGGCATTCTCGTCTTGCTCATCTTTCTGATAATAAATTGAGTTCTTTAATTTCTAGTGGCTCATTAGGTTCTGTTACAAATGACAAGTTTGATTGTAGTTCATGTCATTTGTCTAAAGGTCATGCTTTACCTTTTTCTTCTAATGATACTATTTCCTCAGCACCTTTTGACTTAATTCATTCTGACATTTGGGGTCCTGCTCCCAATGAAACTATGAGTGGTTTAAAATATTATGTGATTTTTATTGATGATTTTTCTCGCTATACATGGATTTATCTGATGCGAAATAGGTCTGAATTATTACTCCATTTACACTCGGTTTGCTAATATGATTCAGACTCAGTTCTCTTAGCACAATTAAAACTTTTCGCACTGATAATGCCATGGAATATAAAGATACCAAATTCACTCACTTTCTTGCTCAAGAAGGCACTATTATTCAAAGATCCTGTCCAGGTACTTCACAACAAAATGGCCGAGCAGAACGAAAACACAGACACATTCTTGATACCGTTCGGGCTCTTCTTATATCTGCCTCTTGCCTTGAAATCTTTTGGGGAGAAGCAGCCCTTATTGCTGTTTACACCATCAACCGTCTCCCTTTCCTTTCTCCCATCATAGGTAACATCTCTCCATATGAACGTTTATTTCATCATGCTCCGGATTACCAAAACCTTAAAGTCTTTGGCTGTGTCTGTTTTGTTCTTTTACAACCACATGAGTACACTAAACTTGAACCACAAGCACGATTGTGTTGCTTCCTTGGGTATGGCATAGAACATAAGGGTTATAGGTGTTGGGATCCCATTGTCACAAAGGCTTTCGTATCTCTCGACACGTAACTTTCTGGGAACATAAGATATTTTTCCACTCTGTCTAAGTTTCGTGTCACTGAAGCCTCCTCGACAATTTCTCACTAATCCCACTGTATCCCTATTTCTTGAAATTTCTCTTACAGATCATTCTAACAGTTCTTACAGTTCAATACAATCTATGCCTCATCCAAATGTATCTCCTCCAGTTGTGGATTCTGCGCCTTCACCTACACCTCCACCAGAGTCTACTGACTCTCAACTTCTTCCTCGGCATTCTACTAGAGTGAGTCATCCTTCTGTTCTTCTTAAAGACTTTCATGTCTATTCCGCTATTGTTTCTTTATATGAACCTCGCACCTATCGTGAGGCCAGCACTGACCCTTTATGCCAAAAAGCAATGGTAGAGGAATTACAGGCCCTTACCAGTACCAACACTTGGGACTTGGTCGATCTACCTTCAGATAAATCTATTATTGGTTGCAAATGGGTCTACAAAATCAAGACTCGAGCAGATGGATCAGTTGAACGGTATAAAACTCGTCTTGTTGCTAAAGGATTCACACAGGAGTATAGAATTGATTATGAAGAGACATTTGCTCCTATAGCCTGTTTGACCTCTGTTCGTCGTCTCATAGCAGTGGCTGCTAGCAAAAGTTGGCAACTATTCCAAATGGACGTCAAGAATGCCTTTCTCAATGGTGATCTCTTAGAGGAAGTGTACATGCAACCTCCTCCTGGTTATGATCATCTGCCTAAAAAGGTTTGTCGTCTTCGCAAAGCTTTATATGGACTTAAACAAGCTCCTCGAGCATGGTTTGCCAAGTTCAGTACTACTATCAATCGCCTTGGTTTTCAGTCTAGCTCCTATGATCATGGCTTGTTTATTCACAAGACTGATCAAGGATACACTCTTCTTCTTCTGTATATTGACGACATGATCATAACTGGTGATGAAATTCAAGGTATCTCTGCTCTCAAATCTTTTCTTCATCAACAATTTGAGATGAAAGATTTGGGTAATCTGAGCTATTTTCTGGGTCTTGAAGTGTTGTTTGGTGATTTTGGATATTATCTCTCACAAGCAAAATACGCTACTGATCTCATTTCTTGAGCTGGCTTAACTGAATACTAAGACTGCCAACACTCCACTCACTAATCATCTTTCTGCTAATGATGGGACTCTGCTTCGTGATGGCACACTTTATCGCCAGTTGGTTAGGAAGTCTTATATATCTTACAGTATCTCGCCCAGATATTGCTCATGCTTGTACACATTGTGAGTCAGTTCATAGTCTACACCTCGTACCACTCATTTCTCTACTGTTGTTCTCTGTATACTAAGATATATCAGGAGGTACTCTATTTCATGGTCTTCATTTCTGCTACTCTTCTTCATTGGAACTGCAGCGCCTATTCTGATAGCTGATTGGGCGGGTGATCCAACCGATCGCCGATCCACTTACTGGTTATTGTTTCTTTCTGGGCACATCTCTCATTTCATGGAGCAGCAAGAAACAAACCATTGTCTCTCGCTCCAGTACAGAAGCCGAATACAGAGCTCTTGTTGATACTACCTCTGAACTTCTTTGGTTAAGATGGTTACTTCAAGATATGGGTGCCACATTCTCTTCTGGTGTCCTTCTCTACTGTGACAATCAAAGTGTAATGCAAATTGCTCACAATGATGTCTTCCATGAACGGACCAAACACATCGAAATTGATTGTCATCTAGTTCAACATCATGTTCTCCAAGGCACTGTCCAGCTTGTTCCTATCTCATCACAATCTCAGATTGCAGACATCTTTACAAAGTCACATCCACCTAAACGCTTTCAAGATCTCATTTCCAAACTCAAGCTCTCATCTTCCATGCCACCTTGAGTTTGAAGGGGGGTGTTAAGTATGTTAAATCAATCAATTAATGATTGTAGATCAATTAGCTTGATTATAGGATCAATTAGATCAATTAGCTTGATTATAGGAATCATTCATGATTGTAGGAATTGTTTCCTTATTTAGCATAGTTTATTTGTATAAATACCTCAATACCTCTTTGTACAGATTATATATACAATACACAGAAATTCGTTCCTCATTTCTTGATTTTGACATCTATAATGTCATGTAAGATATTGAATTGCCTAATATATGTAATGGCTAATATGAAATAACATTTGAAGAACACGCAATGATGTTACGAATGAAAAAAGGATTACAAATAGTTAGCAGTCAAGAACAAAAGAAGAAAAATAAATAGCAATCGAGCAAGCTTGGTTAGAAACGGGAGCATTTTCAAGGTATTCTCTCTGCACATGGAAACCTCTATGCTGCGTAATCCATGTGTCATATACGTTCCCGTATGAATGATCTTTTTTTATTAAAAAGCTATTTCTGATTCTTTCAAGTGCATACCTCAAGACAAGAATTCTTTCATGAACAAAAAAATGAATGATCACTTTGCCAGGAGATGTGCGAACCTAATTCCACCACCATTTAACCTATGGCGTAAAATGCCCTACCCAGTGGATTTGTTCCACCTCCTGGTACATGCAAGCATTGTGGTCACTCTGTGAATTTCAGTAGCTTAAAATGCTTGTTTGCTTGGGATTCTCTTTTACTCCTTGTAATATCTTTTTTTTTTCCCCTCTGGATTTTGCTTCAATTGTACTTTTCATCTGATATTATTAGTAGATGTTTACACCTGTCTAGCTTATGTTTCTTCTTCTATATTTTTTGCGCTAATATTGTAATGCATCAGAATCTCTTTTGCATGACTCCTTTGACAGGTCAACAGACAGTGCGTAATGGAACACTGAATGACACATCAAGGGTGGAATATATGCATGCATATATCGGGACTTTGTTAGATGCTTTAAGGTAAGCATTGCAACATTAATTTAGAGGTATTTCTACTTGACGTGTTTACTACTATTACAGCAAATTAAGTTCACAACTATCTTAGTAGCTTTCAGAACTCTTCCCAAGCTAGTTCTGCCCAAAATTGTTATCAAATTTGTGCATGTTCTATTTAAGATTTACTCATACTGCATAAGATCTATAACATCACCAGAGGTCATTCTGAAATTACTTTTCACACTGTTTTAAATTTTCGGTGATCCTAACCGTTTCCTGATCTTTCACCTTAAAATACTGGAAGAAATGGAAGCAAACACGAAAAGGGTACTTTCATGTGGTCATTCTTAGACGGTTTTGAGGTGTTGGGTGGCTATAACATGGCTTTTGGGATTTACTACGTGGATTTGAGTGACAAACAACTAACAAGATACCCAAAGCTCTCTGCACACTGGTACTCCAACTTCCTCAAAAGAAGCAGCATCAGGCGTGATGAAATAATTGAAGTTGACAACGAAACCTTCATTTCTTCAATATCGAAAGGCTCTATGTAGTCGGTGGTAGAAATCTTTCTTCATTTCTCTTTTCCTCATCTTTGTGCGGCTATGGGCCTGTACTGACTATCGTGAATGAATAAAACTGTGCCTTTAATCTTAAGTATATTATGTCCTGAGCTTATAGAATCCCATAGAGTTGCACTTATCATGTCCTCTTGTCGAGTTTTGCGTCATACTATCTGAAATAATGCACTGAAGGCACCATAAAATTACAGCACTAATCTTGTATCAAAAAAAGCAAGATGCATAATCTAGTAGCCAATTCTAAATCATTTGTTTTGGAGCTACTTTGTTTGACGAGGCACTCAGTGATACTAGAATATGGCAGGAAAATAGAAAATTTGTATAGCTGAACTATGAGTAGGTAGTTTACCGATTAAACGGCCTACCAAGTGCCAACTATTGGATGTGTGAAATGATAATATTGGATAATTAACAAATAAATCACATCGGAAACCAGTTAACATCAAAATCGTGATTCGTCTCACACCAAGAGCAAGAACCCACAATCTATATCACCATGTAACGAGGCACAATTATGCATTTTATATCAAGCAATAGTATACAAGTATCGGTATAATCTGAGAACAATGACTAGGAGGAGCAGAATCTCTCGAAATACAGTTTTTCTTAAATTGAGGAAAATTTACACACACACACACACTCACACATAAGACACAGCAACTATCTCGAACGGTCATGTCTTAGCTACCAAATGCAATAAACATGAATCCCGTCTAATTGAATGCCAACCAACCCTTTGTGGGTGACAATAAGCTGTGTGGAACTGTATGTTCTTACAGAATTTTCTTTTTTACTTCAGAAAATGTGAGATTATAGAGGGGTACATAGGGAAATACAATTAACTACGGGAATAGACTATAAGTGGGCGGTGGGACTGGCCACCTCCGAGACTTTTTAAATTGCTTAGTTTTTACTTAATAATTTTTAAAATGTCAAGTATACTCTTATAAAAATTAGATTTTGCCCAATTCAAAATTTTACAAAATTTAGAAATTTGTCCCCAAATTTATGTCTATATAAGTCTTGCCCCAGGTCTTGCCTCCGCCCATAATTCATTATCAATTGGAATGTGTAGTATCATATATTCTTTTATTGTTTAACGTACTATAAATGATAAAATGGTGCAACTATACTTAATATATTTTTCATTTCTTACTCGAAAATTTTTGGTAATTTAGTTTCAGATTATTATCATGGGGCCTGTTCTCAATAGATTTTTTTTATTGGCTTTTAGTTTTTAATTTTGAAAAATCTGTTTTGTGATGTTCTCAACTACTTTTTTTACTATACTTTTAAATTTTTTAAGTTAAAATCAGAAGCAACTGATTTTTAATTTTTCTAAAATTAATTTTTATAAAATGATAGCTAACCACTCAAGCTTTTGATACAGGGGTCACGATATGATATTTTATTTTAATTTGTTATCTTTTAATAATTCATTATCGACTATTTCTATTCAGAGAAAACACCTACTACATTATTTAAACTAGGTTGGTACTACATTAAATATCTGTGCAAAACCTGGAGTACCTTCTCTATATAATAGTCACTTTTAAAGGTAAATTTAATTTACTACTTTAGTCGGGAAAGTATTGTGATAACGAGAAGTTACAAAGGAAAATAGTAAATTTTAATAAAAAGATTGGCAAATTTTTGTTCAAACTTATTATTTTTCTACAAAAACTTACTATTGTTCTTAATACTTATGATAACTCTTCATCATTACATCAATGTCTTGTTAATTATTGCTCTTCGCTTGCAATGTTGCTTAACTTTCTACCCAGACAGTCAAATGGCTGGCAATTAATTTTCTTCCATCACATCTTTTACTCATACCAAGCTTATTTACCAAGGAAATATCTGGGGTTTGCATGCTTGAAATAGTTCAGATTGGCATTATTAGATAAAATAAATTATCATAATCAGATCATGCATAATAATAATAAGTATGAAGTGACTTTTTCATATATCAAGTATTTCTTGCTGTATGGATGATTTTAAATGTAATTTGAGAAGTTAGTTATTTCTTGATAGTCAATCTTGGAGATAAGTTAAAAAGAAAGAAAATAAAATGCCTGGTAATTAATCTTTTTGCAACCTAATGCGGAAAGATGACAAAATTTTCTCATATTTTATAGAGAAACTATAGATATTCTATTGACATTGTAGCTAAGCATTTAAGCTTTTGAACTTGGAGAGTATCAATTAAATCCCCAAAAATATGTTTCCAAGTATCAATGTCAATGCCATGCTATGACTAATTATAATGGATATTTTTGAGGCCAACATACGACAAAATTAACTAGCCAGCAACATAATTGGGGCTGAAATTGCTTCCTTTTACACTTAGCTTTTTACCAGTTCCAGGCCGGATGGATTCGAGGAGATTCTTTGTGGTATTCCCAGAACAATTACAGATCAGATGAATAGGCAGCTCACCAAACCTGTCCAAGAATTAGAAATAAATGAGGCACTTTTTTCTATGCAACCTAATAAAGCGCCTGGTCCGGATGGTATGTCTCCTTATTCTTCCAAAGATTCTAGCACATCATTAGAAAGGATATAGTGCATGCGATTGAAAATTTCTTTAGAACTGGTTTTATGCCTAAATCCTTCAATGAAACTCTAGAAATCCTCATTCCTAAAACTAACACCCCGGTTAACTTGTCTCATTATAGACCTATTAGCCTTTGTAATGTAGTGTACAAAATTATTTCCAAGATGTTAGTCAATAGAGTCAAGCCCTTACTTAATTCTTGCATTAGTTCTAATCAAGCAGGTTCTGTACCGGGGCATCAAATTTTGGATAATCTTATTGTTGCCCGTGAATACATTAACTAGATCAATAACAAACGAAAGGGTAAAGATGTTTTCATGGCTTTGAAGCTTGATATGTCAAAGGCATATGACCGAGTCGAATGGAAATTCCTTTATGCTGTCATGTCAAAAATGGGCTTTTGCCCTTTATGGATTCAGTGGATCCATGGATGTCTTTCCTCAATGTCCTTTTCTTTTAATATTAATGGCAACAAAATGGGATATGTGTGCCCGTCGAGAGGGATTAGACACGGTGATCCCTTTTCACCTTACTTGTTTTTATTTTGTGCAGAAGGACTAACAAGTCTCTTGAATCAGGCAGTCCATAGAGGAAAATTTTCAAGAATAAGAATTTCTAGAGAGGGCGCAATTATGTGATAGCTCCACCTTACCCAAAGGCGTACCAAAGGGCTCAGCGGACTGCCTACCTAGCTCTCACCACGACTAGGGTCAAGCACGCACTAGATTCCATGAAACAATCGACATTTTATAGAAAACTTGTAAATACATTCATATAATTCAAATTTAAGAGTAAGGGTACCAGTTAAGTAGTTTACATCATAAACACTAAACTAATATAGTAAAATTTCAAACATCCCATTTACTAACAAAATCCTACCAAGAACTATTCTCGAATCCTTACCACCAGCATTAAGAGTAAGAGCCTGTTTAAGGAGAATAAATAAAAAAGGTAAGCTATAATAACCCACTGAGGTTCCCACATGCAAATACACAGACAGACAAAGTAGAAAAATAAATAGATAACAATACCACAAAGCAGAATAAGAAACAAATTAAGTAAACAATTGATTAAATAAAGAAGGATACATCTCAACCACGGGAGCAAGCTCAACCGCGGGAGTATCAAGTATATAATCATGTGGTAATAGTGTTCGAACCAATAGAGATAACCAGGTCCTTGCCACTGATCAGGTAAATATCATATAACAGTATCCGAAACCACCCATACACCTTTACTTGCTCAATACCTCCACTCCAGGAAGAAATCTCAACCTTGGAGGGAAAATAGTTTGCTCAATCCAGAGTTGGTCTCTTTGAGAAATCTCAA
>CM045570.1:23086475-23263975 GCA_024721245.1 Mitragyna speciosa
ATGGAGAAATCTTGAGAAACACTTCATCCCCAACGTCAAATTTTAACTCCTTCCTTCTGTTGTCGATGTAGCTTTTCTATTGACTTTGTGCAGTTTGAATTCATTGTTGTATTAACTTGACCTTGTCATATGCTTCTTCTATCCATAGTACCCTTTCTGGACCTAGTGCCTTTCGCTCTCCTACTTCATTCCAGTAGCTGGGTGTTCTACACTTCCTTCCATATAACGCCTCAAATGGAGCCACTTGAATAGAGGACTGGTAGCTATTGTTATAAGCAAACTCTATTAGGATTGCATGTCGATCCCAACTACTCCTAAAGTCTATCACACACGCCGTAGCATATTTTCTAAAATCTGAATTACCCGTTCTAACTGTCCATCGGTTTGGGATGATAGGTCGTTCTAAAGTTTAATTTTATTCCCAAAGCTTCTCGCATTTATCTCCAAAACTGGGATGCAAATCGAGGATCTCGATTCGAGACTATACTTAAAGATATCCCATGGAGTCTAACGATTTTGTCTATATACATTCGGGCAAGCTTTTCTAAAGAATAGGTCATATTTACCGGGAGAAAATGAGAAGACTTGGTCAATCGATCGACTATCACTCAAATGGCGTCATGCCGTTTCTGAGTTCTCGATAGTACTGAAACAAAATCTATATTGATATTTTCCTATTTCTACTTTGGGATTTCTAAAGGTTGTAGTAACCCTGACGGTTTTTTATGCTTGGCCTTCACTTGTTGGCTTGTAAGGCAAGTTTGGACGTACTGGGCTATATCTTTCTTTATGTTGTCCCAGCAATATAGTTTTTTCAAATCTTGATACATCTTGGTACTGTTTGGGTGCACAGTGTATCTGGAACGGTGAGTTTTATCCAAAATTACTTTCTCCAATTCTTCATTCTTTGGTATGAATATCCAATTTCGAAATCTCAATAATCCTTCTGGCCTAATATTATACTCAGGTAGGATCCTTTCTTTAGCCTTTACTATCCGTTTTTGTAAGGTAGGATCCTCACCTTGAGCTTTCCTAATTCGTTCCAACAATTTAGATTTTACTTCAATATTTTACAAATCACCTTAGAGCCAACTATACATAGATTACTATCACTAAACTGCTCTAACAAGCTCCACTCATGTATGGCTAGGCTAGCTATTTGAACTTTTCTACTTAAGATATCTGCGACAACGTTAGCCTTATCTGGATGGTAATTAATAGTGCAATCATAATTTTCTAACAGTTCGACTCATCTACGTTGCCGCAAGTTCAATTCCTTTTGAGAAAAAAGATACTTCAAGCTCTTATGATTTGTGTATACCTCAAAAGTAAATCCATATAAATAATATTTCCATTTCTTAAGTGCAAACACTACAGCTGCCATATTCAAATCATGAGTTGGGTAATTCCTCACATGGGGTTTTAACTTACAGGAGGATTAGGTAATTACTTGCTTTCCTTGCAGTAGCACACATCCTAAACCTTCCGTGAAGCATCTGTATATATACTGAAAATATCCTTCCCACTTGGTAGAGCTAACACTGGGGCTGATGTTAATGCTCTTTAAGTTCATTGAAACTCTACTCACACCGATTATCCCAAATAAATCTAACATTTTTCTGGGTCAAAGTGGTAAGAGGTGCTACTATTTTCGAGAAATCCTTAATAAATCGTCAGTAGTATCCAGCTAATCTCAAGAAACTACGGATTTCAGTTAGATTCGCAAGTTATTTTCAATTGACCACCTCTTCTACCTTGGAGGGATCAACCGCTATCCCTTTTCTGGAAATTACATTACCTAAAAATGACACATGATCCTTTCAAAACTCACACTTACTAAACTTGGCATACAACTTATTTTCTCTTAAAGTTTGTAATACTATTCTCAGGTGTCGCTCATGCTCATCATGACACTTAGAAAATACCAAAATATCATCGATGAATACCACTATAAACAGATCCAAATACGGCTTAAAAAACGCTATGCATCAAGTCCATGAATGCAGCTGGGGTATTGGTCAAACCAAATGGCATTACTACAAATTCATAATGGCCGTATCAAGTGTTAGAAGCAGTCTTGGATACATCTTCCTTCTTAATTCTCAATTGATTGTATCCCTATCTAAGATCTATCTTGAAAAATACTATTGCCTTCTAACTAGTCAAATAGTTCATCAATGTGGGGTAAAGGATACTTATTTTTTATTGTAACATTGTTTAACCATCGATAATCAATACAAAGTCTCAAAGTGCTGTCTTTTTTCTTTACAAATAACACTGGAGCTCCCCATTTGATGTGATTCTAGGAGTGCTTACAATCTTGATGCTTGGATATTCTCATGCAATAACTCGTTTGGACCAAGATGAGATCAAATCATGGCTGATCATGAGGGGAACGTTCAAGCTTTGTGACTACCATGGTGTAATTCGTGAGCTTTGGGCCTCTCAATGGACTTGGTGATCAAGCTATTCAAGTGTGTTCATTGAGTAAGAGTTTATGCATTGGTTATGGATTAAATAAACATTCAAAGAAGGTCCAATTAAAGCTTCTAAGTGGTACATAACATGTTTCTAAGGTGCTGGTTTGGTTGGACTAGTTGGAAGGCCGTTTAAAGATACAAGATGGAGGCCCAATGGTGTTTAAAAGGAGGCGTCCAGCTCATGAACAATTTTTGGACGAATTTTTAAGTTTAATTCTTTTATGTTAAGTTTTCTATTTTGTTTACGAGTTGTAACTTCTTAGAAAGTTACCATATTGTGTTAGGTTACAACTAGTGCTCTTTGTTAAGTTTCTAGAACTTTCTACAAGTTGTTATGCAAGCCTATTTATAGGCCAAAACACTATTACTGAATTTTATAAGTTTGATGATTAATAAATTTCTGAGTTCTCAAATTGAGTACTTTCTTTCGTTCTTTGCCTGATTAAGAACAACCTCCGAACTTGTAGAGTGATTCCAAGTTCAAAATCCCTAGCTTAGAGTTGCCTTATTGGTTTGATCAAGCGTTCTAGGTGCTGATTCCTTGAATTTCTTGTTCGTTCCATAAGGAGATTCAAAGCTTCCTTGAATTTTTGAGTTGTTCATCTTGCGTGTTCAAGGCTTTGGTGCTGATTCTAGAGTCTAGTTCATCCAAGGGGAAAGGTTCGAAATTCATACTTGGTCTTTCGAAGCAATTCCACAGTTCATCCGCGCGTATCAATTGGTATCAGAGCTAGTCTTGAAATTTCAAGGTTTTTCTAATCCAAATTTTTCCTTTGGAGAAATTTGGATATATCCCTTTTTATTTTTCTTTAATTCGTTCTTGAGTTGTTTTTCAAAGTGCTTCGTGCCTAGCTAAACAACTTGTGTCTTTCCTTGTGTTTCTTCTTTGTGTCACGTTTGTTTAAAAAAAAAATTCGTTCCTTATAATTTTTGTTCTTGTGCTTTCTTGAATTTCTTTAGGGTCTTAGTGTCGTTCTTGATTGTCTTCAATCAAGAATTCTAGGTTTTGTGTGGTTTCTTGATAATCTTGACTGTTTTTATTATTTTTCTTGAATTTCTTAGTGTTAAAAAAAAAACTTTTCAAGAAAATTAATTCTTGGACAAACAAGCCTTGAATTGAAGTTTCTTGGGGTTTGAAGGTGTTTGTGGTGTGTTTTGTGATTTGCGTGTGAAAAAAAAAATTCCAGAAAGAGGCGTGCAAAAAGGGGTAAAAGAAAAAGCCAAAGCACCAGAAAAATAAAAAAAGGGAATAAAAGAGGCTGCACAAGCGAAAGAGCCTTGCAATTAATTTTATTCAACTATTTTTGGATTGTTTCTTGGTGTTACAAGGGGTTTTCTTGAACAATTTTGGACTTACTTGGTGTTAACTTGCAATCTTGAAAGCTGTCCAGATTTGTTTGTGACTTTCTTGAAGTTCTTGAATAAATTCTTGGACTTTCTTGAGGGTCTTTGCACGTTTCTTGAAGGTCTTAGTTGCATTCTTGAAGTTCTTGAGTCAAAAATTGAAGTTCTTGAACCAAATAGCTGCTGGAATTTTGTTTCTTGAACTTCTTGATTGTGTAGTCCGTTTTCTTGAAAAAGTTTGGGACGTCTGCTGGTTTTTGACTCGGGAACAAAAATATTGCACTATTTCTGGTTGTTTTTGGGTTGTTTTGGTGAGTTTTCGCATCAAGATTCATAGACAAAGTGGTAGGAACAAGTTCTTTAACTTGATTCATGAATCTTGGTTGAAATTGTGCTGCTGGAATTTTGGTTGATTGTAGTTACGAATTTTCTAAAAATTTCCAGCTTGATTTGATCTTAAAACGGGGACAATAAGGAGCTGTTTTGGTGTTAAAAAGAAAAGGAATCCTAGTCCAAAGGGAATAGGAAAACCGTTGTAGAGAAAAAAAAGAAAAGAAAAGAGGAAGCAGTCGTTTCCTTTTGAGAAAAAGTAGGAAGTTGGCACATTCCTTGTGAGAAAAAAATAGGAGTGGTCCGTGTATTGTTGGAGGAAAGGTCGGAGGTAGTGTGCTTTCTTGAGGAAAGAAAAAAAGGAGGCTGCTCAGGTCTTGGAGAAAAAAAAAGGGGAAGGCAGTGTGTTTTAAGAGAAAAAATAGGAGCATCCTAAATTGTAGGGGATTGGGAGTGTGCAAGAGAAAAAAGGAAAGTAGTAGTAATTTTTGGTAAAAGGAAAGTGTTTTCTTGTGTATGCTTGATTATTTTTGGAAAGTAGTTTTTATTTTTACACAAAGAATATTATTTTCTTTCAAGAGTACATTAAAAATCAAGATTTTTCACACAAGAATACCACACATTAGGGTTTCTAATTTGTGTTCTTCTTGAGTCAAGTCTTGTTTATTCCATCTTTTCTTGAATTCTCTTGATCAAACAATTACTCTAAGCTTATTTATCTTTGAAGCTCTAGCACTTACTCTTGCGATTTTTGACTTCTTGGAAGCTTTACAAGGAAGGTTGAGCTAGTTCTTTTCATCAAAGGACATACAAAGGAGCTTACTCAAGAAGTGGTAAAAGGCTTAGGGATGAGCACATTTGAGGGAAAAAGCCATAAATACTTGGAGTGACACACGAGGGTTGAGTGTATACACTAAGGGAGTAGGTAAGGCTATTTTTCTTCTATTATTATTTTGTGCTACTAACTTTATTTTGCAGGTTTATTCATCATGTCTCACGAAAGTGTGGAACAAAACTTTGATATGAAAGTCTATGTGGCAAGCCATGCAAGAGCAATTGGCTCAAATAAATGCTAGAGTAGAAGGCATGGAGTCTGCCTTTAAAGGCCAAACTAGGGTTTCCAAGAAACCTACTTATGAAGAGGATGTTCGTGAGCATGAAGAGTATGATTCTGACTATGAGGAAGTAATCTCACGCAAAGGGAGGAGGGTGAGAAACCAATCATCTCATGATGGCAATTTAGGGAGCATAAAGATGAAGATTCCATCTTTCCAAGGCGAGACTAGATCCTGATGCTTACTTGGAATGAGAAAGAAAGGTGGAGCACATTTTTGCATACCATAGCTACACTTGAGGAGAAAAAGGTACGTCTTGCTATTGTTGAGTTTACTGATTATGCAAGCATTTAGTGGGATCAACTCAACAAAAATCGCATCAAATATGGAGAGGAACCCGTGGCTACTTGGTCCGAGATGAAGAAGATTATGAGAAAGAGATATGTGCCAAGTTACTACACTCGTGATCTCCATTGAAAGTTGCAAACGTTGAGGCAAGGTACCATGTCGGTGGATGAGTATCATAAAAAATTAGAGAAATTGATGATTCAAGCCAACATGGATGAAGAGGAAGAAGCTTTGATGGCTAGGTTTATGGGAGGTGTAAGCCCTGAAATTAGATCTCGTGTGGAGTTGCATTACTATGTGGAGATGAATGACTTGGTGTACATGGCCATCAAGATTGAAAGGCAACTTAAAGCCATGAAGCCACGCAACTTTGGCTCATCATCATGACTATCTCAATGGGAGAATCGTTCCTTTGTCAAGAGAGAAAACCGTGGAACCTTCTCAATAAGCTATTCAATCCATGAGGGTCAAGCAAGAACCATCTTCCACAAAGCCTCAAGCAAAGAGTAAGAATGAGTCTAACTTAAATGGTTAGTGAGGCACGTTATTTTAGATGTCAAGGTTATGGACACTATGCTGCAAATTGTCCAAACAAAAGGGCTTATGATGATCTTAAATAATAGGGATGTCAAGAGTATTACTTCTAGTGATGGTGAAGAGGAGATGCCACCTCTTGAAGGAGGTTCTGATACTGAAGAAGCAAACTTCTTTGGTGGTGACCATGGTGAACTCTTGGTTACTAGAAGAGATTTAAATGTGCAACATAAAGAAGATGAGGAGACACTACAAAGAGAGCACATATTTCATACGCGTTGTACTGTGCTCAATAAGGTATGTAGCTTGATCATTGATAGTGATTTATGTACTAATGTTGCTAGTACCTTATTTGTAGATAAGTTGCACTTGGAGACTTGTGGAGCATCCCAAGCCCTACAAACTTCATTGGCTTGATAATCAAGAAGAGATCAAAGTGACTAGGCATGTGCTTGTTACTTTCTCAATAGGCAAGTACAAAGATGAAGTTTGGTGTGATGTTGCCCCAATACAAGCATGCCATATTCTCTTAGGGCGTCCTTGACAATATGATAGAAGAGTTTCATATGATGGATACAAGAACAACTACTCTTTTAAGTGGAATGAACGAAAAATTGTTCTTAATCCAATCTTGCCATCCGAAACTCATTCTAATCAAGTGAAGATTGCAAGGAATTTTCAATTGCAAGCTAAGGAGAAGAATGAGGAAAAGAATGAGAGGGAAGTCGTGCAAAGTAGAAAGAGTGAGGAGAGTGTTATTTCTACAAGAGAAAAGAGAAGAGAAAACAAGAGTGTTTTGTATCTACATCAATAACTTTTGTATCCTTATACTCTAAAGAAGAAGTGTATTTTGCTAAATCACTTTATAACTCTTTTCCTAATCTTTTTGAGGTGATTTTGCAGGTTGATACTCACGGAGAGACGCCACATTATTGTTGTTTTGTAGTGAGTTGTCATTCAAGAATCTTGGAAGTTGACAAAACCGTGTTGAAGGAGTTGAAGTCAAGTTCAAACGCCACATTGAGCTGGACAACTATGATGGATGCAACTGATTTGTGGCCTAAATTTTCATGTTTTAGTTATTTTAATTTGCAACTTAGTTCATTCTTGCATATTTATTTTGTTAGTTTAGACTATTTGCATTTAGCATGTTTAAATTTATCTAATGCAATTAGTCCAAACGATTTTCTGGTGTTTAATCATTCTTTTTTGGATATTTTTCAGTTTATTTTATGTAATATATCATGCAATATTCATGTGTTTTTGTTACATCATTTGAATTATTCTAATGAGTTGATTGATGATGTTTTTCATATTCTAGGGCTTATTAGGCATAATTCACATGATGCTCATATTTTTAGTTCACATGATGTTTATTTAGATTCTTTTCATAAGTCTTTGTTCAACCATAAATTTTATCTTGTTACTAATTGTTATTCTGAGTCCAATTATGGTTGCATAGACTTTGAAAATCGTGTTATTCTTTTCCATGTTTTTAGGGATAGTTTGCATCTAGTTATGTTTATTCTTTTTCAATTAGAATTTGTTCTTGCATCTTATGTTTCAACTTGCATTGAGTTTCACATTCTAATTCATATGTAATGTGTATTTATCATTGGTGTTTGTTTTTCTATCAATCCTTTAGTTACTTATGTTAGCTTATATGATCTCGTAGATTCGAGGACGAATTTGTTCGAGGGAGGAGGGATTGATGTGATCTTAGAAGTGCTAACAATCTTGATGCTTGGATATTCTCATAGAGCAACTCGTTTGGACCAAGATGAGATCAAACCATGGCTGATCATGAGAGGAACGTTCAAGCTTTGTGACTACCATGGTGTAATTCGTGAGTTTGGGCCTCTCAATGGACTTGGAGATCAAGTTATCCAAGTGTGTTCATGGGGCCAAGAGTTTATGCATTGGTTATGGATTAAAAATACATTCAAAGAAGGTCCAATTAAAGCTTCTAAGTGGTCCATAACATGTTTCTAAGGTGCTGATTTGGTTGGACTTGTTGGAAGGCCTTTTAAAGATACAAGATGGAGGCCCAATGGTGCTTTAAAGGAGGCGTCCAGCCCATGAACAATTTTTGAACGAATTTTTAAGTTTAATTCTTTTATGTTAAGTTTTCTATTTTGTTTACGAGTTGTAACCTCTTAGAAAGTTACCATATTGTGTTAGGTTACAACTAGTGCTTTTTGTTAAGTTTCTAAAATTTTCTACAAGTTGTTATGCAAGCCTATTTATAGGCCAAAATACTATTATGAATTTTATAAGTTTGACGATTAATAAATTTGTGAGTTCTTAAATTGAGTGCTTTCTTTCGTTCTTTGTTGATTAAGAACAACCCTGAACTTGTAGAATGATTCTAAGTTCAAAATTCTAGCTTAGAGTTGCCTTATTGGTTTGATCAAACTTTTTAGGTGCTGATTCCTTGAGTTATTGTTTGTTCCATAAGCAGGTTCAAACTTTCTTGAATTTTTGAGTTGTTCATCTTGCGTGTTTAAGGTTTTAGTTCTGATTCTAAAGTTTAGTTTATCCAAGGGAAAAGGTTCGAAATTCACACTTGGTCTTTCAAGCAATTCCACGTTCTTCTGCGCGTATCACCATAGAGACACATTTGACTTCACAAATTTCCGTTCTATCAACTCCTAAAACTGAATCTTAACCTCTCTAAGTTCGGATGGAGACATACGGTAAGGTGTTTTAGAAATAGGCGTGATTCTTGGCATCAATTCTATCTCGAATTTTACTTTTCTTTTAGGGGATAGGAAGCTTAACTCCTCAGGAAAGATGTTAGGAAATTCTCTTACCACTGGCACATCCTCAATTTTAACCTTTTCTTTAGGGGTATTAATCAGGTAAGTAAGGTAGCCCAATGCCCTTCCAAACATTAACTTTCTAGCTTGCATTCTAGAAATAAGAGTTGAAGAAGTTAGGGTTTTCTTTACATCTATTCTTTAGGTAGCCTCTTCGGGTATGCTAAAATCTACTACTTTCGTCGCACAATTTAACTGGGCATGGTACCGGGTTAAGCAATCTATACGTAGAATCACGTCATAACTTTGAATAGGCAATGCTATGAGGTCTGTTAAGAGCTTCCTTTCTCCTATCTAAAACTCACAATCTTTATAAATAATATCGGTCGTCAAGCGATAGTTCTCAGTAGGAGTCTTAATCTCTAATTCATAAAGTAGCTTAACAGATTGCACTTCAATAATAGACATAAATTGAGAATTTACAAACGAATGAGTAGAACCAGGATCTACCAGTAGTCTAGCTAGACGATGGAAGACAGAAACCATACCATTGATTACCTCAAAAGATCCCTTAGCGTCTTGCTTATCCATAATATACACTCGAGTCGGTACCTTTTGCTTATTTTCACTTTTCTTGGTTTGATTGGGTCTCTTGCATCCGGGCTGAGCTACACTCGGTCTACTGGTAGACTTGGCTAGATATTGATTGATCTGATGTTCTGCACTGCTGCAGTACAAGCACTTTCGTCCTTTCCTCCAACATTCGTTTATGAAATGATTACTTTTTTCGCAATATCCACAGACAACTTGAGTAGCTGGAGATTGGGTTCCTTTATAGATCTCCTCTTTTTGTCCTCCTCATTGTAGGGTCCTTCCCGTCGGAACTCCTCTCATCCTTCCGAGGTATTTACCTTACCCAATTCTTACGCCACCAGCTCCCCTTCCAACTTTAGTGGTTGGGATATTTTCAGTTGGCGGCCGAGACGCACTAACATTTTTTCATTTTCGTACTTGAGCAATTTTAATTAAAGACTTTGTGTCTTCTACCTGTTGTGCTTTTTTTACTGCGACTCTATAAGTCTCAATAGTAGCAACAGTAAGGGCATCTTGAATTTTTAGATTCAAATCTTGAATAAATCTTCTTTTTCTCATTTGTTCTTTAGCCACTAACTCTGGAGCATATCGGGACAATTTGGTGAATTGGGCCTCATATTTAGCCACGCTTATTAATCCTTGTCTCAATTTTAGAAAATCATCCTTCCTCTTTTCTTGCATCCGTGTAGGAATGTATTTCTTCCTAAACTCTTGGGTGAAATTTGCCTAGGTTCTTGGAATTTGGTATCGGTCTCATTTGGCATTCACCAGAGTCCGCCAAGGGGTAGCAGCCCCTTCTAACTGGAATACTGCAAAGGTCACCTGTCTCTCTTCCGGATATTTCAAAACGATAAAAATTTTCTCTGTGTCTTTTAACCACTTCTCCAGTATGTCGAGATCTGACTCACTAGTAAATTTAGGAGGGGTGAATTTCTGAAACCTTTCTAATGCAACATCCTCCCCTACAACTGGATTTCTATGGGGATTACTAATCTCCCCTCCAAGGTTCAGCCAATTTTGAATTTGAATAAGAATATTAGTCATACGATTTAAAACGGCTACCATCGGGTTGCCTCTATCCATCCTAGAGTTAGGGTTCATGTCCGACGTTGCCCCCTCATCCCAGTTTTGCTTACGTGGGCGTCCTCGGCCTCAACTTGCCATAACTTAATATTTTAGAGCCAAATTAACTAATTATTTCAAGATCTATGCGATAGTTAATAAGACATATATCGTAAAATATACAAATGTATTAATAAGACAAAAGATACAAGAGTCATGACAAGTAGAATCATATACAAATGACAAAAGTAGTAACATTCCAGGAGTTTAAAATACAAAACATAACAAAACAACCACAAGTCCATGTACAGGCTCCTGTCTAGAAATCTAACCTAACTTCCTACAGAACTATTGGAGCTCACTCTCTTTATGAACTCCCTCTCGGCCTCCTTCTCGAGTGCCTCCTCAGCCTCGAGAGGTGGGTGTGCTGGCTGATCAAGCTCCATGTGAACTCCTCCATTTCTCGCCTCGCCTACCACCCTCTCTAAAATCTAAATGCACTCGCCAAAAACACTCCCTATATGGTCATGTATGTGCCGTACGACTCAGGTAAGTCGGGCACGAGTCCAGTGAAATAGCTCCCTGAAAGCATCGATCCGCTTCTACTCCTCCTGAACCTCAGTCTCTAGCTCCCTAATTCTCTGGGTCTGAGTTCGTATTGTCTCTCTCAATTCATGGATACGATCTTGTGAGGTGTCATCTACATGTCCCAGATGCCTACTCTCCTCAATAAAGGGGATCACTATATAGTCATGGTAGGAATATACTTTCCAACAACCATAGGAAGGACGCATTCGACGGGCAAGAGAAAAGATCCTATAGGGATGTCTATGTTCCTCCCAATATCGGACTACAGATCTAATGCGAGACCCCTGATATCTTTGGAATACCTTAGATGGCTAGGATGCCTTTTCAAGTCCACTCTCTACCATACCTACATTTGTCAATAACAATTTGATTAGAAACCTAATCCTAAAATTACTTAATAACTATTCATTCCTAATCAAATTTCACTTTTCAAAATTACTTCTCTCAAACCTTGGATCTGATACCACCTGTGACAGCCCCACCTTATCTTAAGGCGTAACAAAGGGCTCAACGGATTGCCTGCCTAACTCTCGCTAGGAATCAGGTCAAGCACATACTAAATTTCATGAAACAATCGATATTTTATAAAAAACTTGTAAATACATTCATATAATTCAAACTTAAGAGTAAGGGTACCAGTTAAGTAGTTTACATCATAAACACCTAACTAATATAGTAAAATCTCAACTATCCCATTTACTAACAAAATTCTACCAAGAACTATTCTCGAATCCTCACCACCACATGCAAATACACAGACAGACAAAGTAGAAAATAAATAGATAACAATGTCATAAAGTAGAATAAGAACAAGTTAAGTAAATAATTGATCAAATAAAGAATGATATATCTCAACCACGAGAGCAAACTCAACTGCGGGAGTATCAAGTATATAATCATGTGGCAATAGTGTTCGAACCAATAGAAATAACTAGGTTCTTGCTACTGATCAAGTAAATATCAAATAATAGTACTCGAAACCGCCCATGCACCTTTACCTCCTCAATACCTTCACTCCAAGAAGAAATCTCAACCTTGGAGGGAAAAATAGTTTGCTCAATCCTGAGTTAGCTTCTTTGAGGAATCTCAACTCAAAGGAAAGAGCACGAACCCCAATGCCCAAACAGCTTATATCCTCCCAATCAGTATGACTAACCGTGGTGTAACTGGTGAGGTGTAACCACTGAAGTCTAGTCTGAAGGCTCAGTTCAGTTAAAAGTTTACAAACAAGTATATTCACATTTGATAGAAGTTGTGCATATAACAAATTGTGAGATAGATATGATAAAGTACACATCTTATCTTCATATAGCACAGTGTAGTAGTTAACAAGTATCAAGCATAAAAGTGAAATTAACACTTAAACATGTATCAGGTGTACAAGAAAACACTCACCTCGAAAATTCAAGAAAGTGCCTCGTAAAATGTGCGAAGTTCAGACTCGGATCTTGAAATTCAAAAGTAGCCTAATTAACCTACTGGATTTTCTTTCAAAAGAATTTTGTAAAATATATCCAAGTTTAACTAGAGTTTAAAAATCATTGCACAACGTTTTCTTAAAAACTGGTTAAGTAAATTAAGTTTAAGGTGCTAAATATTTGGTGTCACTTCAACCAGTTTACGAATTGAAATTTTCAGCGGTTTATGTCATCAAAACTTAGCCAAAATAAGGTTGATATAGCTGAAAATATTAGATTATCAAAGCTGAAATTTTTTTTAACTATTAAAGCTGAAATTTGTTCAAGATTTTGGAACAAGGAAGTGCCGGTTAGCAAGCTGAAATTCCAGCAACTTCAGTCCACCAAACAGACCTTAAATGCTGAAATTTTTTTCAGAATTTTCCTCTAACAGAGCTAACAAACATGCATTCTAATTCTAGTTCAAATTTTAGCCATGAATTCCAAGATTTTCTACTCAAATAAAGCATTAATTCTTACACAAGTCAACACCAATTAAGTAGGTCATAACATGGTTAATCTACTATCAAGGAAAGGATCAAAACAAGGGAAATATCATAATCATGAGCATGAATATTCATATGTATAACAAGAGAACAAGATATAACCATAAATCTTAAATACTTAATGAAATCATAAGAAATCTTTTATTAAAACTTGAAAGAATTTGAAATTTCTTGATAGAACAGCATATAAGACACCAATTGGAATGTCTTCGTATAGGTTGGTATTTGAAAAGTCATGTCATCTTCCAGTTGAATTTGAACACAAGGCACTTTGGGCAATTAAGCAACGTAACATGGATTTTGATGAGGCTGGGAGACAAAGGAAGCTTCAATTGCAAGAATTGGAGGAGATAAGGAATGAGGCTTACGAGAATGCCATAATTTACAAGGAAAAAACTAAGATTTTTCATGACCAACAGGTTTCTAGAAAGATGTTTGTGGTTGGGCAAAAAATCCTTCTCTACAATTCAAAACTTAAGCTTTTTCCAGATAAATTACGTTCTTCTTGGATTGATCCATTTATTGTAACTAATGTTTTTCATTTTGGTGCAATAAAAATTCAAAGTTTGAAAACCGAGAAAAAATTCGTTATAAACAGACATCGCCTCAAACCATATTATGAAGGCTTTTCAGTGGAAGAAGTGGATTCAATGCACCTTGAGGAGCCCACATATACTGATTGAGAATGCCAAGCTATGTCTAGCTAAAGACGTTAAAGAAAGGCACTACTTAGGAGGCAACACAAGAATTTTAGGATATTAATTATTTTGTATTTTTGTTATTTTTATGTTTTCATTTAAGTTTTACGTATTATTAAGTGACTTTGTCTTTTCATGATAGGGAGTGTTTAATTGGACATGCCCATGCCTAGTGGGCGTGTTGGATTGAGAAATTGGGACTAATGGGCAAAAGACCTATTGGTAATTAGGCGTGCTCAAGTCTAGTGATCACGTCTAAGAGAAATTCTGAAAAATTGAAGGGCAAAAGGTCTTATGTATGTTAGGCGTGCCCACACCTAGTGGTCACGCCATAAGGTGAATTACTATTGGAAAAAAAATTAAAAGACTTTCAAGAAGTTAAGCATGCCCACGCCTAGTGGTCACGCCTAAGGAACGAATTTTAGTTTGAAAGGAGAAGGTTTGGCATGAGTTAGACATGCCCAAGTCTAACATAGAGGTTGGATTCAACACCAAAAAAAAAAAAAAAAAAAAAATAGTCAAACGTCAGTTTCTTTTCTGCAGTAGATTCCCTTTTTTTTTTTTTACAACTTTCCTTCTTTTCTGTTGTTCGCTTGTTCTTTTCTTTCTTTCTTTCTTTCTTCTTCTTCTTTCTTTCTCTTTTCTTTTTCATTCTTTCTTCTATCTTCTTCTTCTTCTCTACAACCATAGTTTTACATCCACACCTTCTTTCTTTCTCCAACCATATCTTTCTCATTTTCTTCTCTTCTTTCTCTCCCTTTTATTTTCTTCCCTATTCCCCTTCTCTTTTCGATTTTCTTTTCTTTTCCCCCAACCCCCTTGTGACCGACACTCTCTACCATCAATTCGTGCAAGATCTGCTCTTTTACCTACTGAGTTTTTCTATTCTTGCAGTCTACTCTCATCTCTTGCTCTTAGTTGCTTAATTTTCATTGTATTTTTAGTAAATCTCATTTTCTTTGGGTTTTTGTTTTTGTTTAGCAGGTCATGGGAAAAAAAAGGAGCACCTCTACCTCAGGAAAATCAAAGGGGACGTCTACTTCTAGACCCATTGCACTGCAACCTACTGTTAAAATAAATGGTCCAACAAATAGTTCAGCTATAGGTGCACGATCAAGATTGGGAAAGGATAGGACCCTCTGTACATCTACAACTGCACATTTTGGAGGCAATCTCAAATTTACAAGGGCGGTTGACAAAAGGAGGTATGAAACTTCTTGTGAGAGAAAAATTATTCCTTGTAAATTTATCCACTTTTCCACTTTGGAAGCTTTAGATATTAAGGATGACATTGAACTATTCTTTGATGCTATTGGATGGAATTATTATATTGCTATAAACTGTCCTGCATATATTGAATTGACTAGGAAATTTTATGCCACATTTGAATTTGAATTGTCTGATGATTTTACAGTGGCTACTCCTAATGTCCTTCGATATAGATTAATGGGTCATAAATTTAGACAATCTTTGATTGAATTTAATCTGGCATTTAGTTTTATTACTGAAGAATTTGCTGAGTCTAAGGCGTATCCGGAAAGTGGCTGTGATTTTGTAGAACCTTTTTTCTCTAAATATTGTGGTTATTGGAGGGCTATGTCTGTTGATGAGCATCGTTATGACTCTAATCGGTCAAAAACCTATTATCTTAAAGAACCAATTTTGCATTATATCCACCAATTCTTGGCCTATAGTTTTTCTGGTCGCAAAGATAGTTTCTGCACTCTTAGTAAACTCAAGTTTTTATTTATTTAGTCCATGATTGAAAATGTTAAAGTCAACTCGAGTTGTTGATTAGCTTCACAATTTAGAACTGTCTTAGAAAAAAAGAATAAACCATTGATATTAGGGTCTCTCATCACGCACTTGGCTATTAATCTAGGGGTTTTTGATTTGAATGAAAATAATATGCATCTGACTTGTGATATGGAACCCCTTGACCTTGTTTGTTTTGAGAAAATGGAAGTTGTTTGGTAGGTTAATGAAAAGTTTGAATTCACTCGCCCGGAACACCACAGCGTCTTCCACATCATAGTCAACCTATGGGTACTCCTTCTCAGCCTACTAAAGATCCAAGTGATGAAGCAGGGCCTTTTACATCTACTATACCCCCGAATTATGCTTCGTGGGAAGGTTGTTTTTAGGGTCTTTGAGCCCAGATTCATCAAATGGATGGTTGGTTGGATAGAATTGAGAGACATATGTCTGAACAATCGCAAAATTTAACTCAATTCTTCCACAACATGGGTTTTAACTCGCCTTTTCCTTCTCAACTATGATTTGGTGTTAGTCTCCCTTCTGTTCAGGGAAATTTCGTTGCTCCTTTGATTTTTACTTTATTGTTTTTGAATTGTTACATTAGGGACAATGTAAGATTTAGGTGTGGGGGTGGAGTTTAATTGTAGCTGTGTTTTGATTGTGTCTTGTGTGTTTATGTTCTTTATGTGTGTTTATGTTTCCTTTATTAGTGTCTTTGTTTAGCCATGATGATTGCAATCAAGATTTAAGTTTTTGTGGTGATTGTGCTAGTGAGTATCAAGTTCTTCTTAATGATGGAGTTGAATGATAAATGTGTTGGATTTGATAAAAAAATTTTAACCACCTTTGTAAGCTCTTGAGCCTATTTATAAGCATTTCATTCAAAGTTGCTCTATTTTGATTGTTGAGTTGTTATTGCACTTGGTTTGGTCATTCTCGAACTTGCTTGGTTATACATGTCAAGACCACACGTGTATGAGTTGGATGCATTAAAGTGATAAGGGCACCTAGGACTTACTATTTTTTACTCTCTTAAAAGCTTTCCTTTATCTTGATTATCATTAGTAAGCTAAATTTGAGGCTTTAACCTTTTCTTTGCTTAATAACCACAATTGCTAACCAATACCTATATCTAGACTTTCTTTTCGACCTTATGTCAAAGAATTGTCATGATTTTATTGCATGGAAAATTGATGTGTTATTACAAGATATGAATTGAAATTGTCAAGTATTGGCGAAATAAAATTTGGTTTGAAAGTAGTTGAAAAAAATGAAAAAATGATGAAATGCCTGAAAAAAAATTTCTAGTTGAAATCTTTGGTGTGGAAGCAGTTGAAAAAAAAAAAGAGAAGCTGAAAAGGCTAAAAAAAAAAAAGAACAAAAGAAAATGATGGTTCTTGTGAAGTATCTCCATGAATAATTGTAGTGTTGAGTTTGGAGAATTAAATGTGAAGAAAAGTGCTTACACTTGATTGAATTTGGTGCAAGTTGTTAATATGTCTTGGAATAGGGAGTTTGAAAAAATTTTTCATGCAATAAATTTCTGGCATTCTTTTGACATAGCTAAACCTAAATTCTACCTTTTTATCATACCTTTACCCAAGCCCCACTACAACTTATTTGAAAGTCCCTTTGATTTTTGTGTTTAACTCTACTAATTAGTGGTGAAGATGTGATATAAGAGCAAGCATATGGTAATGTCACTCCATAGTGTTGATTTGAGAGTTACATTTATACCCTAAACACTTTTGAGAGTGATGAGTGCATTCGTTGAACATCTTTGTGAGGATTGTTGAATCTGATATATTTTGAATTCAATGAAGTCGTTGGAAGAATAGGATATTTTACTAGTACAATTTGCTATGAACTGCTTGATCTTGATTGTGCTTCTAAGCTTAAATATGCTTGAGGACAAGCATAGTTTAGGTGTGGGGGAGATTTATAGGGTGCTAATTAGTGGACTAATTTATGTTTATTTCATTTTTATTATTACCGAATATTGTACTAATTGATTGATTCTACTCATATTTGGTAAAATTGATGTTAATTGTAGGAAAGTATATAAAGAAGGAAATAAAAGGAAATTAAGAGATTTTTTCAAAAAAATCACCTGTGAAGTTGGCGCTGGCACGCCTAACCCTCACACCCAAAACAAAAAATCCTAAAAATCCTATGCAAAATCTTCCACTTTGCAGTCACATCTTGGATGGACATTTCCCCCCAATAGTTTAATTGTGTTAGGAAGTTATTTTTATATTTGTTTCTTTATTTTTAGAACATCTTTTCAAAAGAGAAAATTTGGAAAGAATTTAACTACTAAAAGTTAGGAGATAATTGTGGAAGGGAACTTTTGGGGAACGTTACTTTGAAGTAACATGATTTTGGGTCTAAAGAAAGAATGTCTCTTCCATAAGAAAAATTCTGCAGATATTTTTTCGGCTCGGCTCTCTCTAGAAATTTTCCCCCTTCATCTCTTATGTAATTTTCTCTCCCATGAAGAGCAACTAAACTACTGTTTCTAGTCAAGGGTCGAATTGAAAACTTGGTTCCAAATATCTGTGAGATCTAATTAATTTTCAAGTTGTTTCTTTTATTCATTGGTATTTATATGTTCTTTGGTTTAATCTTTAATGATTATTTTGTTCTTTGAATGTCAAGGGCCCGATATTCGAATTAACATAATAATCTACAAGCCATATTAATCAATTGAATTCCGTAATTAGTTTGATTGATTAATTCAAGTGGCAACTAGCTTGATTAATTTCATGTTAGGAGAACATATGTTCTAATTTAAATAAACCCTCGTAGCGTGTTTATTAATTAGGATCTGGGCTTTTCTAGTTTTAATGTAATTGAGAAATTAAATTCTACAGGTCGTACCTAGGGTTATTTATTGGTTAAGGAAATAGGCAACAGGTCGTACCTTGACTATCGATAAAGTAAGGAAGAAGTTGGCTATAAGGTATAACCAATCTATTAATGAATAACTGAACTATTTTTGCATCCATGATCAGTTGTGTGAACCATGTCTGAAAATTGCACCTTTGGCTAGAGCTTTGTTCTTATTGATTTTAATCTCTATTTATTTCTTGAATTGTTTTTAATTAGTTAATTAGTTATTTTCAATTTATTCAAAACAAATCCCCTCAGTAGTTTTTAGTTTAAAAGAAACAAAATTTTCCCAATCCCTGTGGAGACGACCCTACTCACTGCTATATACAAAATTTATATTGTCTTGGAGTAGGAATTTTTTATTATTGCACAGATTCGACACCTGTCAATTTTTGGCGCCGTTGCCGGGGATTGGCGTTTAAATTTTTGTTTCTTTTATTTTATTTAACTTGATTTTTTTTGGTATTCTTTGCTAGTTTATGCCACGTTCTTCTCGTACAGGTGAACTAGTGTTTATTCCTGAGATAGAGAAGACCTCGCGTAGGCTTAAAAGGGAGACCAAGAAGAGAAAGGAGGCACAGCTAGCTGCTGCATCTCCAGGATTAAAACTTGCAACGGAAGTTGGTGAATTCATTCAAGTGCAAGTTCAAGTGATTCTAAAAAAGAGAAAGTCACCATGGCTGACAATAGAACATTGAGGGAGTTGGCTGCTCCCAATTTAACTTCAACAGCCATTATGCATTACATTCCCTAACTTGGATGAAAATACTCCTTTTGAGCTTAAATCTGGTTTAATTCATCTCTTACCTTCTTTCCATGGTCTTTCAGGTGAGGAGCCCCATAAACACTTGCATAGAGTTTGACGTAGTGTGCTCAAGTATGAAGCCTCCTGAAGTTACCTGAAGACCAAATTAAGATGAGGGCATTCCCCTTTTCTCTAAAGGATGCTGCAAAATACTGGTTGTACTATCTGCCTTGCAGGGAGTATCACGACATGGACTGAGTTGAAGAAGAAGTTTTTGGAGAAATATTTCCCTGCTTCTCAGAGTTGCAAGTTTGAGGAAGGAGATATGCGGAATCAAGCAACAATATGGAGAGTCTCTCTATGAATATTGGGAACGGTTTGACAAACTGTGTATCATATGCCCCCAACATCAGATAAGTGAGCAGTTGTTGATCCAATATTTCTACGAAAGCCTGCATCTGAATGACCGAAACATCATTGATGCTGCAAGTGGAAAAGCTCTGGTGAACAAAACCCCCCACAGAGGCATCGGAGTTAATTGAACGAATGGCAAAAAAACTCTCAACAATTTGGTTTTCGCGATAGTACTCCTGTTCGTAAAGTGAATGAGGTGGATGTCTTATCTATTCTACAACAATTGTCTGAGTTAACTTCTTTTGTGCGACAATTAGCTGTGAAAAATTCGCAACAAGTAAAGATGTGTGGAATATGCACGAATATGGGTCATTCTACGGATATGTGTCGTATGCTTCAAGAGGAAAAAGCTGAACAAGTGAACTTAGTTGAGAACATGCTCGTGCCAAGGAGGCCATATGATCCATACTCTAACATTTACAACCCAGGTTGGAGGGACTATCTGAACCTCAGTTATGAGGAGAACAAGCAAGAGAATTTCTTTCCAGAATAGACAGCAAGGGATTCCAACCTCAATATCAACTAAAGCCTCAAGCTTACGTCCTCTACTTCAAGAATTCTTTAGAAGACATTGTTAAGTCATTTGGCCTCTAGCACTTTACAGTTTCAGCAGAAAAATGGATGCAAGCATTCACAATTATAAACACTGCAAATGAGTCAAATGGCGACTGCGATAAGTCGATTGGAAGCTAAAGTGGATGGAAAACTACCATCGCAACCTGAAGTGAATCTAAAAATGTGAGTGCTATGACTCTTAGGAGTGGAAAGGAAATAGATGGACCCAAAGTGATTAATCCAAAGGAAAGAAGTGAAGACCAAATTGAAAAGAGATTGAGGAAGAAGAGCAAAACCATACTGAACTCCAAGGTAAATTCTGACCCTTTGGTTCAAAGCTAAATCTAATCTACCACCTTTTTCCTTGCAGGTTAGAAAAATCGAAGAAGCAAAATAAGGAAAAAGGAGATTTTTGAAGTATTTCGAAAGGTGGAAATCAACATTCCTCTACTAGACGCAATAAAACAAGTGCCAAAATATGCTAAATTTCTGAAAGACTTGTGCGTCAACAAAAGGAGATTGAGAGGAGATGAAAGAGTGATAGTAGGAGAGAATGTGTCTGCGATACTGCAAAGGAAACTCCCACCTCAAATGTGGGGACCCAGGTATGTTCACTATTCCTTGTAAGATAGGCAACACTAGAATAAGGAATGCTATGTTAGACTTAGGGGCATCTATTAATGTGATGCCTAAGACCATTTATGCTTCCTTAAATCTAGGATCCATTGAAAGGACACAGGCATTATTATTCAATTAGCGGATCAGCACTAATGCTTATCTTGAGAGGCTAATTGAAGATGTCTTAGTCTAAGTGAATGAGTTGATATTCTCTGCAGATTTTTATTTTTAGATATGGAATGATCATAAAGCTTTAAATCCGTCACCTATCTTATTAGGTAGACCTTTTTTAAGCATTGCACGCACAAAGATAGATGTTAGTGAGGGTACTCTTTCAATGGAATTTGATGGAGAAGTGTACATTTTAATATTTTTGATGCTATGAAATACCCCATGGATACTAATGTTGTTTTTGCTGTGAGTGTTATTGACCCTATGGTGCAGGAAATTCTTGAAATTGATGGTAGAGATGAATTGGAAATAGCCTTGTCCAAACATCTTGAATTTGAGTCAACTTCATAGTTTGGAATTGGATGAGGAAGTGAAACATGTGATCCAAGCATTGGAGTCCCTCCCATTTACTTCCCCAAGGTACGACCTTGCATCTCTCTTTATTCCGAATCTCACCAAAAATTATTGCCTTCTGTGGTACAGGCACCAGAAGTGGAGCTGAAACCCTTACCAAGTCATTTGAAATATGCTTATCTAAGGAGAAGGATACTTACCAGTCATTATATTGCTCACTTGTCACCCAATCAAGAAGATAAGCTGATTCGACTCCTTAGAGACCATAAAGAGGCAATAGGATGGACAATCGCAGATATCAAAGGAATAAGTCCTCTCTTATACATGCATATGATCAGGACTTGAAGCAAGATGCAAAACCTATGAGACAAGCACAGCGAAGATTAAACCCATTAATAGATGGAAGTGGTGAAAAAAGAAATACTTAAACTTTAGAAGGTGGAGATAATTTTCGCTATCTCTGATAGTCAAGTGGGTAAGCCTGGTTCAAGTGGTTCCTAAGAAGGCGGGAGTAACAGTAGAAGCAAATCAAGATGAGAGATGGTACCCGTGCGTAAACCTATCGGGATGACGTCAATGTATTGATTACCGCAAGCTTGAATGCGGTTCACTAAGAAGGACCATTTTCCTCTTCTGTTTATTGACCAAATGATTGAAAGATTAGCTAGTCGTGCTTACTATTGTTTCTTGGATGGTTTTTTCAGGTTATTTTCAAATAGCAATATCACCAGAGGACCAAGAGAAAACCACCTTCATGTGCCCATTTGGTACTTATGCTTACTGTAGGATGCCTTTTGGGCTATGTAATGCCTCCGCTACATTTCAAAGGTGTATAGTAAGTATCTTCTCTAAATATGTAGAAAAAATAATTGAAGTGTTTATGGATGACTTTAGTGTATATGGTGATAGTTTCGATGATTGCCTGAATAATTTGGCTTTAATTTTGAAAAGATATATAGAAACTAACACGGTACTTAATTAGAAAAAATGTCACTTTATGGCTGAGTATGGTATAGTTTTGGGTCATGTGGTGTCTTCAAGGGGTATTGTGGTAGATAAAGGTAAGATAGACCTTATTTTTGCTTTGCGTTACCCTACGAATGTGCGGGAAGTGCTTTCTTTCTTGGGACATTTGGGTTTCTATCAAAAATTTATCAAAGCTTTTTCAAAAATTGGAGCACCACTGTTCAAACTTTTACAAAAAGATATGACGTTCGAATTCACCGAAGAGTGCAAGAAGGCATTTGATAGATTAAAGGAGCTATTGACGACGCCACCCATCATCCAACGTCTGGATTAGAGTATCCCATTTGAGATAATGTATGACGCAAGCGATTATGTAGTGGGAGCAGTATTGGGTCAAAGAATTGGCAAAGCAGCGCATGCGATATACTATGCTTCCAAGGCTTTAAATAGGGCCCAATTGAATTATCCTAGTTGACCGAGAACCTCCTGTCTTCAGCCACGTTACACATGTTGACCAATTGACTTCCAGCTTCGATAAAGCTCTTCGGTAATATGTCCTACCTGGCACTTCCGCTACAAGCCTTGAGAGGCTAAACTTATATTCGGTCGTTGTTACATCTCAATTAATGCACTGACAATCAATCACTCTTTGGGAGAAATGATTTGTCTCTTTAAATATATACCCATTCTCTCTCTATTATCAGACGTCTTTTTTCACACTAATATTTAAACACTCTGTTCTCTCTATCTTCTTTGTTGAGATCTCTTTACTAACTTAATCATCGGAGTGTTTTTGGAGATTAAATTCCCTTTACATGTGAACTTCCTTGCTACTCAAGTCTACTCTCTGGGCGACGACGTATAAGCTGGAAAATTGAGACTCCACAATTGGCACTATCTGTGAGAACGATATTTTCGTTCTTCTACTCTTGCTTCCATTGCCAAAGTTTCATTTTTTAAGTTTTCTGGCCTTTGTATTTTCTAATCATGTCTTCTAAGCCTCCAGTTAAGAAAGGCACTCTCACTATTTGAGAGCAGCCACCCTCTTCTTCTCACAGAGAGTGGCAAAACCCTCAAACTGCTCAACTTGAGGTTCAACAAAATCCTCAAAAACCCTTGGAACAACAAAGAGAAATGTCTCCTTTAGATGAAGATGCCATGGCAAAAATGGCTGAGTTTGTGAAGAAGAACCTCGAAATTTTTTACCAGTTGGGTAAGTTTTTCAAACAAGAGAGCAAGAGACCTGCTGAGTCTTTGTCCCGACGATCCGGATCCCTACATGACACGGGTGACGAATCTTATTCGAGACAAAGTAAGAGGTCTCCCACTAAGTGAACTGAACAACATTCGTCAAAGAAGAACATATTGGAAAATCAAGGTAGGCATATTAAGCCCGTTATCTTTTTCTCAGGGGGTAACTAAGTTTCCTCCCTTTGTGGCTGAAGTCAATGACGATCCTCTTCCCAACAATTTCAAATTGCCGAATATTCTTTTTTACGATGGATATGGTGATATTGAAGACCATATCTATGCTTTTACTTTGGCTTTTATATTATATCAGGTCTCTGACGCTATGATGTGCAGGGCCTTTCCCTGTTATCTTACAGGGAGTGCTAGGAAATGGTCCCAACAGTATTCTGAATCTGGATGAGCTGACTAGTAAATTCGTGGTTCGCTTTGTTTCTTCTAAGTCATTGAATAAAAAGTCAACTTCGCTAATGCATCTGCGGCAGGCTGCCAGTGAGCCGCTCCGGGACTACTTGACCCGTTTTGCTAATGAATCACTTCAAGTCCTTGATCCTAATGAGCAAGTCACTATTGCTGCCTTCATTCATGGGCTGCTACTGAGGAAGTTTACAACACAATTGCATGAGAAATACCCCGAGACCCTAGATGAACTCTGAGGGAGGGTAGGTCAGGCAATACAGGGTGAGAAAACTAATAGAATGAAGCAAGAATTACAATCACCCAAGTTTGACAAAAAAAATAGAGGAGGCAAAGCTCGAGATGATGATACTAATACCTCCTCGAGCTGAGGAGGCAGAGACAGACGTAGTGTGTTTGATAGGATAAGCAAAGGAAAATCTACTTCGAACCCACTATTGACTCCTCTTAATGCTAGCAGGACTGAAGTTCTGGCTATAATGAAACAGTAGAATTTGGGTAAACAGTCACCTAAGATGATATGTTAGAAAGGGAGAAGAAATTCTAATTTGTGTTATGCCTATCACAGGAATATAGGTAAGGAGACCGAAAATTGTTATGATCTCAAGAAAGAGATTAAAAATTTGATACAACAAGGGTATTTGAGACGTTTTGTCGAAGACAATACTCGAAGACGTTGAGATTATCGTTGAAAAGATCACCGAGATGATCGCCAAGGCCCTCGGTGAGGAGATCAGCGAGGCCGACAAGATCATCCTCGTTATAATGACCAAAAAAACGATAGGGATAGATCCCCTGATCTAGGCGCTGGAGTAGCGGGAGTCATTAATACTATTTCAGGAGGTCCTAGCACGGGAGACAGCCGAAACTCCAAAAAGAGAACCTATCGACAATTCTAGTCAAAGTCTTTCAAATCGAGGCCTCATCTCTCACAAACTCTCTCTTACGGGCCTAATGACCCTGTGCCCACTGCTTCGGGCAGCAACGATGGGTTGGTGACTGAAGTAGTTACCAATAACAACTTAGTTAAAAAAGTTTATATTGATGTTGGGAATTATGCAGATATTATGTACTATAAAACTTTTGAGCAAATAGGCTTGAAAGAGAGCTAGTTTACTCCAGCTCGAACCCCATAGTTGGCTTTGGGGGTCAAGTAGTATATCCTAAAGGGATGATCACCTTGTCAACTACTGTTGGAAAATACCCTCGTTCTAGAACATTTCAAGTTAATTTTCTTGTGATCAAAGCAAATACCCCTTATAATATACTGCTTCTCAATGCTCTCAGGGCTATCTTCTCCACTTATCATTTGAGTATGAAGCTTACGACTCCTGGAGAAGTAGCCAAAATTTTTAGTGATGTCCGAACAACAAGGAAATGCTACACTACTACCCTACAGGCAGCCTCCTCGGCAGGTTTCTCGAAAAGCACAAAGAAGACGAGATTGGAAGGTAATAAGCCTTGTGGGGGGTCAATTTTAGTCCTGGATGTCTTAGAGATCCCACCATCTAAAAAGTTACCTCGATTAGAAACCAGTGACCAGATGGAAAAGGTAGTGATGGACGAAGACAATCCGAAACATGTTGTTAAGATAGGCCGATGTCTTTCTTCCGAAACCCAAGATACCTTAATAGCCTTGTTAAAAGAGTTCAAAGAAGTATTTGCCTGGACGGCTAATGATGTCATCGGTGTTCCATCTGAGTTAATGCTTCACAGGTTGAATGTGGATCTAAGGGTTAGACTAGTTCAGCAGAAAAAGTGGCATTTCGGCCCGGAGTGTGGACATGCTATTTCAAAAAAAGTTGACAATTTATTAACTACAAACATGATACGAGAAGTGCAATATCCTACTTAGCTGGCTAACCTAGTAATGGTTAAAAAAATCAGTGGGGGTTGACGATTCTCAATTAAAAATTCATCATATTCGAGTCTATAGCGATTCTCAATTAGTGGTAAACCAAGTTCTGGGAAAATATGCAGCTAAATAGAAGAATATTCTTAGGTATTTGGCGAAGGTAAAGCAGTTAGCTGCACTCTTTGAAGCATTTGCCATTTCAAGAATTCCTCGTTCATCCAATCAATGAGCTGATACATTGTCCAAGTTGGCATCGGCTCCATATGCCGAGCTCAATAAGTCAGTCTTGGTCGAAGTTGTTAATCAACCTAGTTATTTGGAGTAGACAGTTTGTACTGTTGACAGTTCAAGTACTTGGATGAGTCCAATAGTGGATTTTATAGACCGAGGTCTTTTACTATATGATGGGGAACAAGCCCGAAGAATTCAAAGACTAGCATCTCGGTATTCCCCAATAGATGGTATACTTTATATAAGATCTTATTCAAGACCTTGGTTGAGATGCATCACTCCGAAGGAGGGTATTCAAATCCTCCTTGATATGTATGATGGCCTTTGTGGATCTCATATGGTGCACCGAGCATTAGCTCGGAAATCTCTTCTTCTTGGATATTTCTGGCCGACTATGCATAAAGATTCTGTGAATATTGTGTGAGCTTGTCCTTCTTGTCAGTTCAACGCTCCCGAAGCTCATAAATCGACTCATTAGATAGTACTAATCTATTCGCCTTGGCCTTTTGAACAATAGGGGACAGACATCTAAGGACCTTTTCCTCGTGCTCTTAGGAATTATCAATTTGTTATTGTGGCTGTAGACTACTTTACTAAATGGGTTGAAGTCGAACCATTAACTACTATTTCTGGGAATGCAGCTCAAAAATTTTTCTGGAAAAATATAGTTTGCAGGTTCGGCTTACCTCAGATTATCATCTCTGATAATGGTTGACAGTTTGTTGAAAACCCCTTCAAAAGTTGGTGTAAAGATCTAGATATTCTGCAGCATTTCACTTCGGTTGGCTACCCACAAGCCAACAGATAGGCAGAAAATTTTAATCGCATTCTTCTCCGAGAACTTAAGACTCGGTTACACCAAGCTGGGTCTAATTGGGTAGATCATTTACCCAGTATATTGTGGGCCCACAGAACAACTCCTCAAACATCCACTAATGAGACTTCATTTTCTTTAACTTATGAGGCTGAAGCAGTTATTCCCACTGAGCACTTGGTCTTAAGCCCCTGAACAGAAGCCTACGCTACCGAGGACAATGAACAGGCTCGGCAGTTAGATCTAGACTTGCTGGAAGAAAAGCAAGTATCAATCGCATTGAAGTTGGCTCATTATAAAAATACAATAGCTCGATATTATAATACTAGAGTCAAAGATTTGTATTTTAAACCAGGCGATCTGGTCCTTAGAAAAAACTCGACAAGCCGAGCTAAGTCTTTAGGTAAATTAAACCTGAAATGGAAAGGACCTTATCAGGTAGTTAAGGTAGGCAAAAATGGCTATTATAAATTAGCGTACCAAGATGGATCTCTTGTACCTCGGATATGGCATACCGAAAACCTTAGAATGTATCATGTTTGATATGATAATGAAAATACATTGATATTACATTGTTTTATTTCTTGTTGAAGTCTATTTTCTTTCTTGTGTATTTTGCTATAAATTTTGTTAAGCAAAAATTGTACGAGGGAGAAAATAATAATAGAAAAAAGTAGTGTAAACAATATAATATATGCAAGTATGAAAAAACCATAGAGTGAATAACAAAAGAAAATTTTTAAATTGTTCGATTGCTCAACTAACACTTTGAGAATTTTGATAGCAAATAATAAGGGCCTATATGAAGAAACTATTACATAGTGTTCTAATCTATTTCTATAGAAGTTTCTTTGGTAGCGGCTCCTACTCTATCTCCGAAGGCTGCAGTAGTTGCATCTTCTCTTACATCTTGAGGAGGCTCTTCGGTTGTTGAGGCTTTGGCTCGAGAATATTCAGCAAGTGTTTCTTTTTGAGGCTCCTAGGCTGGGTGCTCAGGCAGAGTTTGTTTAGCAGCAGAGAGTTTAGCAACTGTTTCTTCTTCAGTAAACTTCGTAACCATGCTTCTGAGACTTGGAGCTAGAGTGGAGTCCATTTCTTCGTCTTCGAAATCTTCTTTAATCTTCTCCAACTTCTCGCCTTTTTTTGAATCCTTTGGCAAGCCGGATAATCAACTTGTCCACTCTGGGTTAGTAATCCTTATGGTCTTCAATGATCTCAAGCTGATCATCTCGCATCAAAGGAGCCATATCTTGAATTGTTTTGGTAACCCCGAACTAGAAGCATGGTTGATTCAGTAGTGCCAAGTCTTGGGTGAACTTTTCTAAAGTTCTGAATTTTCTTTCTGTTTCTTCCTCAGCTGCTTGAATAGCCTCGGTATACTCTTCGGACTCTTGAAAGTCTTCGATTGCTTTCTCCTTGGCTGCCTTTATGTCCTATTCTTCCTATTCAGCAAACCGCTTTAATTCTTCAGCCTGAGCACTTTCCAAAGACTTAATCCTAGCCTCGTATTCCGTTAAAGCCTCATCTCGAGCCCCCGTAGTTCTTAGTCTGGCCTCTTTAGATGAATTAAAGCTCAATTACAGTTCTCTTCTTGCCTCCTCGGATGCCCTTAGTTGTTTCTGTGACTCTTCTATTTCTGTTTCTCTTAGTTTCTCGATTTCTTGAGCTTTGGTAAACAGTTCGACTATGGTAGCGTGGGCCTAAAAAACTATGTTAGCATAGTTGAAGAATATAAACCAACTCATAAAGCGTAATTGAAAGACTCAACTCGACTATGGAGATTGCTATTCTGTTGGGTAGCTGATTGAAGTCCATAGATTGGGCTTTCTTTACGTCTTTAGGCAAATTAGCCTTTTGAAGTAATTGCCACTTTGCCCTCTTCGACATTGTCTTCAATAGTTACATTCCAATGAGGTATAAAAACCTCACCTCTCCCAAGAATAGACTCTTATGTGATTCAAGCACCCACAGCTATTTGCCCTGTCCATGGTGGCCAAAATCTCCTCAGCCCCTTGAAACCCTTCGAACCCCACGGTCGAATCTTGGCCCGAAGCTAGACATAATGGGTATGGGTGTAGGAAGGATCTGCACTTCTGGCTCGTTTATTGGGGGAAAGGGTTCACTTGGAGGTGCCAAGCTAGGAGCTGAGCTAGGACCTGATTCGATTCTTGAGCTAGATAAAGCTCTTCGCCGTTTTGACAGTCCGGCCTTGTCTTCAGCTCCTTGTCTTTTCTTCTTTGAGGCATTCGTTCCCAATAGAAGATCAATAAATCTTGACACTACAAAACAAGAATAAAATATTAGTTAGTGTTCGTTATGAAAAGAGAGAATTTTAAATTTTACCTTGTTCTTAAGCCTAGACGAGTAAACGGAGTCGCCTTGATAGACTTTGGCTCGGCTCAGGCCCCCTTCCACTAATACCAATTGGGGAAGTCCCAGCAACTTATGCAAAAATTGCCTCCAACAATTTGCTGGAACTCTTTCTCATACCTACTCCCTGGAGAAGTATCCGAAGCTTCATTTGTTCCTCTCCACCAAAAACCCTTAGGAAAATATTCGTCGAAGAGAAAAAAGAACCTTGTCTTCCAACCTTTGATGGACGAAGGGTAATCTGTGGTTATTCGAGGAGCCTCGCTTCGGGAAGAAAAATAAACCATCCCCTTTCCAAAGCTTGCCTTCTGATAGTAAAAAATCTCCTGAAAAGATCGACTTTTGCCAAAAACCCTAAATGATTGCAGAGCAATTCGAAACTGACCACTGTTCTGATAGCATTAAGGACAAGTTGGGTAACTCTTGTCCTATAATACCATAGATTGTCTCTAAAGAACCTAATGGTGGGAACTCTCAGCCTTGCTTCCAATTGATCTACATACACTGCCACAGCATTTGAAGATGGTTCATAAGCTTGGTCTTTTTTTTTTTTTTTGGGAAATGAATTAGATAATGATGCCTGAAAATGAATTTTGTCTTCACATGCCGAGCTATATCCATAGACAAGGAGGTGGCGTATTTCAGAACGTCCCCGAAGTAGTTTGTTGGTAAATTTTGGGGACGATTCGGCCTAGCTGCTTTTTCGTCTTCGGAAACAGAGGAATTCAGAGTATAAGTAGGAGACTCCAGAGTTTGCACTTGAGCATCCTCTTCTGAGTTTGAATTGTCCTCTTTCCCCAAACTTGATTCCTCTGATAACTCTTCGTCTATCGCTTTGGTAGCTTCTGTGATGTCCTCCCGAGAAGGGTTGGTGCTACTAGTTGCCTCTAAGCTCTGAGCTGAGGCCTGTGGTCTTTCAACTTCGACTTCACCTACTCTTGTCTCGTCATGACTAGTAATTGTCATACTCACTGTTGGGGTATGCTTCAGTGACTTTGTAAAAAATGAGTGCTCGATATTTTCTCTTCAGCTCATCAGGATTGGGAAAATCTGCTACAACACTTCGGGAGTTAAAGGAAGAAAAAGTAGCAAATAGGTTATGGTGACCTTTATTTATAGAAGGGAGTATGCGAACCGTTATCTGGGAATCCAGATCGATTACGCTGCCTCTTCTCTATCCCATTAACTGCTCTCAATTGTGCCATTATAAATGATCACATTGCACAAGCCACGTCCTTCGAATGCTACTAAAGAAAAAAAAATTTTAATTTTTAAATTCAAAAATTTTATGTTCCCAAACTTTTATCTCTTTGCTGTTGTGTCACCTCTTTCAGTTTGAATTTCTTTTAATCTTCTAATTCATTTTGAAATGGGGGGCTTATGTAGGATCCTAGTTGACCGAGGAACTCGTGTCTTCGGCCACGTCACACATGTTGACCAATTGACTTCCAGCTTGTATAAAGCTCTTCGGTAATATGTCCTACCTGGCACTTCGGCTACAAGCCTTGAGAGGCTAAACTTACTTCTGGCCACTGTTATATCTCAATTAATGCACTGACAATCATTTACTATTTAAGAGAAATGGTTTGTCTCTTTAAATACACGTTCTCTCTCTATTATCAGACATTTTTTTTCACACTACTATTTAAACACTCTGTTCTCTCTATCTTCTTTATTGAGATCTCTTTACTGATTTAATCATCGGAGTGTTTTTGGAGATTAAATCCCCTTTGCATGTGAGCTTCCTTACTACTCAAGTCTACTCTCTGGGCGACGACATGTATGCTGGAAAATTGAGACTCCACAATACGACGTGTAAGCTAGAAAATTGAGACTCCACAGTACCATAGCCAAATTCATCAATATCTTGAGTGTAATGCCTTTTAGTTTCAGAACCTCAATATTACTCGGTTTAGTAATGCGGAATTCGATATCTTGGCACTTGCAAGGGCAATTGCTCCAAGTGGTGATTTGAGCTAATTTATAAACATAAAATTCAATAAACAAAATTTTACACGTGTCCCCATGAATGGGAATGGACGTGGCTGATTGTCCATTTCATTCGACTTTTTGGACTTTGTTGCTGCTTTGGTTTCTGCAGAATTTGTCCTTAGGCTATGATCTTTAATTTTAGACAGCTCGATGGTTCCTTAGGTGGTAGAATGTACGGTTAAGATGTTATCGTGAGGTCAGGTTATGACCCCACTTGAGCCACCTAATTCCAAGACTGGCGTATTGAGATTCTAATTATACACAATTATATGAGTCTTAATGGATTGTTTAATAATAAAAACAAGTGGAACTACTGAATTAATCCCCTTGAGTTTTGTAGTAATATAAGAACCTTGATTTTTAAAATCATATAAACGATATTGAATCCATGTAAATGATACAAGGAGGAAGTTAATCTGAACTTGAAAATATTACCAAAAATCTTGTCCCAAGAGAAGAGCATCAGCAAATTTGAAGAGTGAAGTTAAGGGAAAGCCAATAAAATCCACATCGGAAAAATGTTAGTTCCGTCTAAAGGCTCCTTTCCATTCAAGTTAACAAGACTAAGGGATTGTTTGATAACCAAATTAAGCACTTAAAATTAATTAATTCAGACATTAATCATATTAAGACTGTTTGATAACAAAAAATTAGAATCTCTTAAGTATTTAATTGTCTCTGAAATTCTAGGCAAAGCTTAACACAAAAAATAAGTGGTACTAGTTCTACTTAACGCTTAATACAGAACACGCTCAGATGTTTGGATTTTAAATAATAGATTTATATGACAAAAACAACCCTATAAAATCACTTCGTTGCCTCTTCATCTCTTCAATCTACCCTCGCTGTGCAAACATCATCTGATTTCAATCCATGGCACTTCCGAATCAGTAGATTCTGAATTATCCCAATTTCAACGTTTGTGAAGAGGCATCCAACTAATGAATTTTGGAAAAAATATGCAGGATATAAAGAGCAATTTGCAGCTGTATGTGTGCTCCTATTATGGAATTTATGGCAACTTCCCTGCCATTCATAGGTTTCGAAAATTTTGTCTCCATATTAGAAAGTATTGAGGGGTTTTTTCCATCAATTAGTTTAGGAGTTTCTGGACTATCTATGATGTTTCACGTGATGATTTGTTTATGAGAAGAACATGATGTGTCTAATTAGTTAAATATTGAGATGGGTTGCATTATTTGTTTGAGGTGGACCACGGATGGAGAATTGAAATTTTCATGGTAAAACTTTTGTGCCTCTGTGCTTGTTTTAAGAAAAAAATGTTCTTTATAATTGACGACTTAAATCTTGTTTACAAGGAAGTGTTATTTATAAGACAGACTTTGTTGTTACTCACGGATGTTAACGAAAAATGCACATTTAGGGGGTGTTTAGTTTAGGGGAATCAAGGAGGGGAATGGGTATCATAAGTGATCATATCCATTATTGATGTTTGTAAAACAACTATTACTATCATTTAATAGGAATGATAGTGATTAATTGGGGTGTTAATGATTCCCCCCAAAATACTTTTCGATCAAACCCATGAACCTTTATGATTATGGGCAAAAATACACCTACTAAAAAAATACATATCTTTTGAGTTACCTAACCCCAATATACCATTCTTCTCTCTCTCTCTCTCTCTCTCTCTCTCTCTCTCTCTCTCTTTCTATCTCTCTCTCTCTCCCTTCTTGTTTTGTCTTTTGATTTTGAATATTTTTTATTAGTACTTTATAAAATTTTATGAAAATTCTTTTTGATAATTTTTTTAATTCAATTGTTTAATAAAAATTTATATTGACAATCAAATATATATAGTACTTTCTGTTAATATAATAAGAATGACATTTTTTTAAAGTTATCATTTACATAAAATTCAAATTAGAGCATGACTATATTTAAAATTGAAGAAGTCTTTTTAAAAAATTTCTTTAAAAAGATACAAAATAAGAAATCAAAAAAATATGTATATCATAAATAGAAGATTTAAAAATTTACTTGAAAGTCATTTCAGTAAACCAAACAAGTATTTTTATAATGATACCCATTCCATTATTAAACCAAACATGTTAGGGGGAATCATCAAAACACATGCTTATAGTAGGGTTAATGATACCCATAGAGATAGTGATTGAGAAATTTGAACCAAATAGCCCCTTAAAGTTAAAGAAAAAGTTTTAATCCTGTCATCATTCAGTGCCACGAGGTTTGATCAATTACTTGTTATTATTCTTGTAGTTAATTATTCCATCTATAACACATTTTAGCATTTGCCAAAGAAAAGAATGATATTGCACCAATATTAAGTTGTAAGTTGTTACTCCTAATTAGATTCTACTATATATGACTTAATTTTGCAGATGCAGATAGCTAGGAATCGATGGCAGATGATTAGGGAAGGTAGCCTATATCCAAGACAAAACTGAATGTGTATGGATAAAATTGTAAAATTTACCATATTCAGATTTCAGCCGCATATTATTATCAAACTGACATATTAAATTCAATATTTAGAGTCAAACATGTAATTATTATTTGTTTAGTACTTAAGAATTCAGTAACTTAAGTGATTCAGATTTCAGAATTCAAATTTCAGTTTTATCAAACACCTCCTTAAATTGCTATTAACAACACCAACACAAGTACTCCAAAAAATACATCATGGCTTCGGAGTTCGAAAAATACTTAGGTGGATCTAGTCCACATAATAGTGCCATGGACCCCTTAGTCCAAAAGCTACCAACTCATTCATACCGTGGACTAGGGGTAACGTGGCAGCTTCTGGACCAAGGGATCCAATACACTATTTTGTGAACCCAATCCACCTACGTATTTCCCTCAGAGTTGTTATCCCATATTACTGTATCATTCGTAGGGGAATATGGGCTCCGTTTATGTTCTTTAGAAATGTTTTTTTAAAACTTCAAATACATTTTCTAACATACTTTTTATCTAACAAACACATTTATTGAGAATAATCTTTAAAACTGGTTTAGTAATATTTTTGAAAAAACACCCCAAAAAATTGAAGGTCAGCCTTAAGGCACAGAGAATTTTAATTCTTGAGATGGGATGCAAATTCTACCACCATGATTTGAATTTTAGGATATTTAACCAAGAACATCTAATTTGACCTATAATAACGAGAACAAACTTTTTTTGGGGGGAGGAAGAGATTGGAAGTAAAGATTATGAAGTTGTCTTAGAGTATGAAAATAGTAAGAACATTATTAAAAAGCCTGAAATCTTCTCAAAAAAAAAAAGAAAAAAGAAAGCACATTTGTTGGCAAATCTTTAGTATCAATAATTCCTAACGGCAATGCATGGAAATATCCTATTGGTCAATTAGTTGCCTCCATGACAAGCAAGATAATTAGATTTGATCTTCTCAAGTGTGGCAAGAACATCATCGATAGAGAGTCTCTCCTTGGGGGAATCTGAAACACAATTTAGGGCCAGCTTCATGGGTGATGATAAACACTCCAACTTTTTACACATATTCTCTTCTTTTGGCTCCAACAAATTAGCATCAATAACTTGATGAATGGAGTTAGGCATAGCAACATTCACCCAACTCTTCAAATTCATATTTTCAACAAATAACTTATCATTAGGCTTTCTTCTAGTAAAGACTTCCAGCAACATAATTCCATAACTATAAACATAGCATGCCCTTGATACTAAACCTTCAAGTCCATATTCTACAATGCAAAATTTGAAATTCAACATATCTCATTAAAAAAATGGAGAAAAATAAAATAGAGGAACAATGTTAGAAGATATAAGCATCGCCTGGTGCAATGTAACTAATTGTAGCCAAGGTCTTAGTTAATTCAACACTTTCTTCCTTTCCCAAAAACTTTGCAATTCCAAAATCACTTACGCAGGCAACCATGTCTTCATCAATTAGGATATTGCTCAACTTCAAGTCACAGTGAATAACAAGTACCGAATATTCATAGTGTAGATAGTGCAAAGTTTTTGCAACATCTATCATTATGTTTAGTCTTTGCAAAATATTTAAAAAATAGTTGTAGGAGTACAACCATTTCTCGAGGCTCCCATTAGGCATGTATTCAAGCACAAGGGCCTTAAAATCATCTGTACAACAACTACTAATGATTTTCACGAGATTTCAATGATGAAGAATGCGTGAAACCGCACATTTTGTATCAAAACTCTTTAGGGCACATTCATGTTGCAGATTAAACACTTTTACAGCCACAAGAGTTCCATAGTACGAAACTCTTCCTTTAGTTGTTACTAGTAACAAACTTGTTCCACTATTTTTGACCCCATTTTTCCTCCGATGCAGCTTTAAGAATAGAAATACCGATGCCAGGGCAACCATAGTCCCTGTACTCCCCAGTATAATAAATGTAGTTCGAAGTGCCTCTTTCACCTTTGATTTGTGAATTGAAATTGGTTGGCATCATGGGATATGATTCTCAGGATCTCTAAAAAGGCATCATCGAAAATGAAGGATTCAAATGTGATGTCTTTGAAAGGACCCCCAGAAGGAATTTCACCCTTTAAATGATTAAATGAAACATTGAAGCGTTTCAAAAAGACAAGGGCCTCCAGTGACTTGAGAATCAAACCAGAGAGATTGTTACGTGACTAGTCCAGGGATGTTAAGCTTAACATGCCTCCAATTGATTCTGGAATAGATCCTTGTAAGTGGTTGTGTGCTAAATAAAGGCTTTGTAGATTCTTTAAATCATCCACTGCGCTTGGAATTTCACCAGTAATTTGATTCCTCGACATGTCTATCGATATTGCAGCCTTAAAAATTTGAATTTTAGAAGGCAAAAGTCCACTTATGGAGTTTGAGGATAAGTCGAGCTCCAAGAGATCTTCGAGTTCTCAAAAGCTTCTAGGAATACTTGAGGTCAATCTGTTGCTCTCCAGGTAAAGTTCCTTAAGAGAAGTCATATTGCCACAACAATAAGGAATTGGCCCTGAAATTCTGTTTCCACTTAGATACAATTCGGATAGCTTGTACATCTTACAAAGACTATTTACAATGCTGGTTAATCCGTTTCCCGAGAAAGACAACCTTTGAAGGTTGTGTAAGTTATTGATTGCAAACGGAATAACTCCCATCAACTAGTTTAACTCTAGGTCAACTGATATTATACTGCTCAAGTTACCAATTTCACTTGGGATGGTGCCTTTTATTCCAGAAGCACCTGCTCCAAAATATTCTAGGGAACTAGAAAGATTTCCAATGGAAACTGGAAGCAACTCGGAATGGATTTATACTCATGTCTAGAGATCTCAAGTACTGGCACTTTGTCATTGAAGTGATGAATTCCAAGTCCCCGATTAGGTTGTTATTAAACTGTTGAAGATTTTCTAGGAATGCAAGTTCCCCAAGGACGTGGGGTTCGAGGCCAATGAATTGGTTGGTTCCAAGTGCTAGAGTAGATAATATGGAAGAATTTGCAATTGATGTTGGTATATCTCCACCAATTTGATTATTGGCCAAATTAATTGTCTTCAAGTTGGGTAATCTATCACCCATATTTGGAGGTAGATTGCCTGTTAGAGAATTAAATTGAGCTGCAATAATTCTCAACCTTGATAGGTTGAAGATCCCAGCAGGAATGGGCCCACTCAATCTATTAAATCCCCTGTAGAGTTTCCCCAATTTGTGAAAGCTGCATATTTCCGGTGGAATTTCACCTAACAAAAGTAATCGATGAGAGTGATTGGATTTATATAAAACTGAAACAACTCTATTTTCTTCTATCTCCAGAAAAAGTTAAAAAAAAAGAAAAAAAATTATAGTGAATGCTTTGAGTCGCCATACCTGTCAATGAGTTTTGTGCAAATTAAGTCTGCCAAGCATTGTCAAATTCACAATTTCTCTTGGTATAAAACCCGTAATATTGTTATACTCAATCCCCAACAATTTGAGCTAATGAAGACTGCCAATTTCTGCTGGAATCACACCTATAAAGATTTTCCAACTCTATGTTCAGAATTTGAGAATCTGGCCGAGTTGCAAATGAATGTAATGAGGGTAAAAAATGAGCCACGTTCTCAAGTTTTTATGTAAAGTTTATCGTTGTGAGTTTTAGATAAACTCAATTAAGGTAAAAACCTAGGACTGTCAATGGGGCTGGGTTAGCCCAAGCTCGGCCCGTTCGGCCCGAAAGAAAAGCTCTCGAGCCTGATCTTAATTGGGCCGAGCTGAGCTTGGGCCTAAATATTAAGTCCGAATTAAATGTGAGCTGAGCTTGAGCCTTACTAGGCTCAAACTCGATTAAGACCCGACCCATTTAAGGTATAATTATATATAATATATATAAAATAATATGTGTAAATTATAATAAAACACTAGTGAAAAATGCACATGCTGTACAAATAAAAAGAAAGATTCATAAGAAAAATAATGAGTAGTTATTCAAAAGTTTTTATTAGGTTGTGTAATGTGCCTTTTTTTGAGTTGTTAAAAAAAAAAGCTATTGGCGATTATTGTAGATTTCTATATAATGTATATAAAATAATATGTATAATTTACAATCAAACATTATTAGGAAATACACAATCTAGGTGTGTGCAAATTAAAAGAAAAATTATAAGAAAAAATATTGAGTAGTTATTCAAAGTTTTTTACTAGGTTGCACAATGTGTGTGTGCTGTTTTCTTTTTTTAAGTTTTTAAACAAAAAAAAAAGTTTTTGAAGGTTATTGGAGGTTTTCATTAATTAGTTTTTTAGTGGAAGGGTAAATAAGAAAAAACAAAAAATAACCAACAATGTTTACACTGTAAACTTACTATTCCTTTGTATACTAGTAAGATAAGATATCATAACCTAAAATATTAATAATTTATATGTAATTTTCTAACAATTCAGAGTTATTAAATATTATATTATATATAATTATGTATTTAGCAATGAGCTTGGGCCAAGCCCGATTTAAGCCCGAAGCTCACAAAAATTGTGAGCTGAGCTTTGAGCCTTTTATTTTGAGCCCGAGCTCAAAAGCCGAAGCCCGAAAGCCCTACTTACTTTGTGAGTCAAGTTTGGGCTTGCCAAAGCCCAGCTCACAAAGCCCAATTGACACTCCTATAAAAACCTATGATTATTGGTTGAGTTTGTCTGAATTCAAATTAAAATATGATATTCATTAAGTTTTTCCCCCAATCAAATCAGGTGTTAAGTCAATATTTATTAAAACTTGATATTTTGCTAAACCCTAAAAACCTATGTAAAGTTTATTAAGTCGATACAAATTGGTGAAATTGATCAGAGTTCTTAAATTATGAATGATTTGACTGAAGAATGTAGAGCACAATTATTTGGTTCCAAGTGTTAGCCTAATGAAAAGGGTAATTTCACATACCTCACATGGGGTTTGTCATAACTGCACATACCTCTCCTCAGGTTTTAAAAATTACATTTACACCCCCTGTGTTCATATTTTTTATAACAAAACAAGCCCATTTTGATAATCTAACCCAAAAGCACCAACCAAACACCTTAAAATATCCTTAATTGCATTTAAATTAGTCATCTCTTTCTTATTAATATTTTTGTTTATAAAATTTTGATAGATAAAGATTTAAATTAGTCAGATAAATGAGTTTTGGAGAATAACATTAGTGGAGACTGAAAATTTGATGTACGAATATAAATCCTTTTGACATTTTTGTGACCAATTAAATAATTTTTTAAAATTTATTTTTCTTTTTTAAAAGCAATTAGGGATATTTTATGGTGTTGGGTTGATATTTTTGCTTTGCATTATCAAAATGGGCTTGTTTTGTTATAAAAAAAAATAAACACAGGGAATGTGAGTGTAGTTTTTAAAACTTGAGGGGAGATAGGTATAATTATGTCAAACCTCAAGGGAGATATGTGAAATTATCCCTAGTGAAAATTGATAAAGTATCGCTAGCTCCGGTGTAATGGCAGTAGTGTAAGTTCTATTCTTATTTGTGCTCATAGCACATGTAAATATTTCTTACATTCCAATAACAAAAACGTAGAAATAGTCAAGGAATTCTTTTTTCTGTGTCCATTGAAACTTTTTTAACTTTGCCATGTTCGTAGATTTGATGTCTTAAAATGACTAAAATTGATAATTAAATCAAATAAGTACAGTTTGAAAAAAGTTCCAACCTAAAAGAAAAATCTCAAAAATTTTGGAGCAATGAGATAGAAAAATTGATTAAGTTTCTAGAAGTTTTCTTATTAGGAGTTAGATATTTTAATTTGGTAATCACTTGTTTGGTCGTTTTTTATTCACCAAGGCCGTTAAGCCATATATAAGGCGTTTTGTAGTAAAGATGGCAAATGGACGGAATAGTTGGGATCTGGGAGGGATTTATTTGGGGCTGTAAAATATGAGTTATGCCCAAATAGTACCATATTGGTCATGGGTTCAGTATGGGTGGGACTAAAATAGGTTAGATCTATTTTGCTACCGCCCAAATACTCAATAGTAATTTTTTTTGAGCAAAAACAAATGAATTATTAGATATACTTGTAACTTGAGTCATTTGACTAATATTTGACTACAAACTATCTAAATTTGTAATTTTGAGTCATTTAAATAATATTTAAGTAATGAACTATTAAACTCGTGGGAGTCCCAAGCAAATTCCAATCATACCCATATTTGGATGGGTATTGTTGGATATATTCCCAATTAGACCTAATTCCATATCTTTTATACCCATCCTGCCTAAATTAAATTTGGACATGGGTACTCATTGGGTCTTGGGACTCCATGCCATCTCTAATTTGTAGAAATGTTTTTTCCCCCTAAGGGAGTTAAGAGAGTTCACTAACAGTCCATGGATACTATTTTAAATTTTTTCTTATGAGATATTCTTCATCATTTGAGATATAATAATAATTTGAGTTAATTATTCTCTCCCTCCCAAATATATTTTGTGCTATTGTTTTCCCTTAAATCTATAATTCTACAAGTTGATGTTAAAGAACTCAAAAATTATACTTTTACAACTTACAACAGGTGTAACTCTAAAGCAAAAATACACTATTCTGACAAACCCAACATTTGATTACCTCACGTTTTCATGTTCTTTTGTGCTTAAAATTTTTATACAACCCAATTTATCAAATATGAAATGTATCGTAATATACTCATTTGAAAGTGTGTTTTCTTTGGAAAGTTTGTTAAGCCCATCAAGTTTCTATCATTAATAAATATGATCAAATGATGGTGCTAATTAGTTTAACAGTGAAATTTTCATGGATCGATGTGTATAATTAATTACAGAGTGGTGTTAGTTTCAGTCAATCGTTCTTCTTCTCAGACTTGGACCGAACCAGACCGGTCGATCAAACCAATTGGATCAAAGAGAACCTAAACGCCCAAAAAAAGTTTGGGATAATTCATCATTTTGGCTATAATTAGGCTGGAAAAGGTGAAAAGCACTAAATGGTCGGAATAGGCATCGTACCTTATAAATTATTGAATCCGAGGACTAAAATTTCGAGCATCTCTTAGTTGCCAATTTCTTTCGGTATGTGTCCGCTAAATTTGTTTTAAGACAATGACAGTACCTGAAGTTGTGAACATTGAGATAAACTTGATGGGATTTGACCATGTATTAGATTGAAAGATAGATAAATGCCTTTAAAATTTGGAAGATGGTGGCATGTGTCAACAGGAAGAATACCAGACAAGTTATTGAATGTCAGAGCTATAATTTCCAATCCTGAGATGTTGAAGATGCTCAAAAGTATGGACCCAATAAGCTGGTTTTTTCGAAGACGCAGAATTTCAAGCTACGAAGATTCCCAACTATTCAGGAATATTACCTCTCAGGGAGTTACCGCTGAAATTAAAAAATTCCAGTTTTGACATGTTTGAGATGGAAGCAGGAATTAGACCAGTGAATTTGTTGTTATCTAAAGCCCAGTGTCGAAATTCTCAAAAAAAAAAAAAAAAAAAAAAAAAAAAAAGCCAAGTGTTGAAGTTCTGGAAAGTGACCAAACGACGTTGGAATGTCTCCACTAAAGTTGTTGAAGCTAAATTTGATGAACTTTAGGCGGCGTAACCGCGACAAGTTGAACCGCGACAACTTGGGGGTTGACCCGAGTTGACCTGTCTATTCGCCCAAGTCCATCAACAATTCCAAGTTGAATCACATTTTAAAAATTTATTGCGCGGGCTGCTTCCATGATTGATAAAACTTTTAAATGTTTATAATAAACTTTGATTTCCTTTTCTATTAGTTAAAGATTCGTAACTTTACATTTACCTTAATTATTTTACGGGTTTACAAAAACAACCCTCGAGGACTTTCATAATGGAAGATTAAAATTTTTAAAATACTGTCTGGGTTGCTTTCGTAGTGGAAGATAAAATTTTTTAGATGTTGACAATTATAACAATTATAGCACTACCTTATATAATAATCGATTTATAAAAAACACATATTATCTAATTTTAGTTATGTAGAAAACATGAAGGTCTTCCGTACAATAAATAAATTAAATTTGCAAGTCTGAACACATGAATATTAGAAAAGAAAATCAAAATTTATTATTAAATAATTTTAGGTCAATAGGAGTGATCTTAGGGGGTTAGAATTTCTATTACAAATATATAGCTAGATTCTAAGATTCAATTATCGAAATTATAATATTTACACATGAAAGAGAATACTATTAATGGATTAAAGATACATAGAAAGTCTTGACTAAAAAATGACTAAACTTAGTTAATCAATCCTTTTAAAATATCGAAGAGGCATTATAGGAGGATAGAGATATAAGTAAGTTTACTAACACATAAATTTTCTTAAAAATTAACTAAAGAATAATGCTAATATGAGAATATCAATAAAGAATATGTTTCATAAAATGATCTACTTAACATAATGTAAACAAAAAATATCTATGATTGCTAGAATTTAGTCCATAATTGATTGTAACAATCTATAATTGGAAAATCATTAATCCTTAATTAAAGAAACAATTAGATGGAGAGAAAATAGTGGGTTGAAGGAAAAGGAAAGATGTAAAAAGGGGTGTGTATATCAAATTAGTTCTATATTTATTAAGCCAAAATTATGAAAAATACATCAAAATAAAAAACTGAAAAAAGAGAACTTAAAAAGAAGCTATCGTAATCTTAGATCTAAGATTCCCACATCGGAACCTAGAGATGTTGATAACTCAACTTAATAATAAAAATTAGGAGATTCCCACATCAGAAAATTAAGAGATTAAGAACTTTTTGAATTTAGCATGTTTAATAACAAATTCATTTATCATTTAATACATTAAACACTACTTAATTTGCGTACCAATTTTTAATTGACAATCTTTCACTTAATTTGGTGAAATTTGAAGACATATGAAGCTCTCTCCCTTGTACAATCTCACACACTATGCACGCACAATTTCGCTTTTTCATACACACTATCACTCACTTACACTTCGACAATCATATGCACATTCTTTTCTTCATATATACACATGCAATACATAGATTTTCTTTCTAACGCATGCATATTTTATCTCACAAGCACACTCACTCTCACTCTCTTTCTGCCACACACACTTTCATGTAAATATATGCATTCTCTCTCTTACACACACAAACACATTCTCTATTCCACACATACACACACATGATTGCTCTCACACCCAAGTACAGACTTTCAGGTGCACATACTTAGATCTACATGCACACAAATACGTTGTTTTTCTCTTCACATCTACACATACACTCACCTGCTCATAATTAACATACATCAATTTTTTTTCATACACTTGCACACTCTCTTTTATACGCACACATAATTTTACACTCTCACATTCAAATACACTCGCACTTTTTCTCTCACGTAAGCACACACTCACTCTTTTCTTCTCTCTCACACATTCTCTCTCTAAATTATTTCATTTTAAGATAAATTTATTATATTTTCAACATAAGATATTTAAATTAAACTAATTATCAAATAGGTATAACATTATCAATTCAACAATTTAAAACTTTCAACACTTAAATTCGTATTATATAATTCAAATTTCAATTCTCAGTTTTATCAAACGCATCTTAGACAATGTTTATATACGCACTTGACTTGGCAAAATGAGCTTTATAACCTAAGTCGAAAGCCAATTATAAAGCTCATTTCGACTTGGGGCTATACAGCTCATTTGGTCAGCCACGTAGCGTTTCTATGTAGGATAAGCAAATTTTGCTGTTTTGGTCACTCAAATTGTTTAAATCTCTACGCCTTGACATAAAATTGTCTGTTACCAATGTCACTTCTATTTTCACCAAACGTGGAATTAGTCGTACAAAACAGTAATCTACTCACTCGGATTGTTTAATCTTAAGTGGTAGACCGTGTATTAAGCTTTTCCACTAATTTTCTTACTGGCGTGACATTAACAAGTTAAAATAAACGTGGCTTGGCCAAATAAGCTCTATAATCCAAGTCTATGTCTCATCTGAATCTGGTCACGCCACATAGCTTTTCACTTTAGAAAAAAGTATCCATTTTTGTCACTAGCTTGGTCAACCACGTAGCTTTTCTCTCTGTTTTTTTATCAATTACTGTTATATTACAATGTTTGTTGCCTTATATAAATAGGGTAAAACTCCCAATGATATGTTGAGTAAAATCCCAAACTGCTTGCCATACACAATTTGGGGATATGGCTCTCCAAAATCTATTTAAACCCCCGTTCTTTGTAAACTCCCTAACTACAGCAGGTGAAATTTGGTTCCAGGACATGCGACGAGGGGAGAATGTCACGCCCCTAGCCCGCACGTGCCAGGCACAAGACAATCGTCGTATTCTCAAACCTCGAGAATACAAGGCAATCAATATCATTCTAAAAACACCACTTTAATATTTAATAATATAACTATATAAGTGCGGTACATACTAAAAATAAGAAAAATAACCTAACATCCATTTTAGGCCTACATGCCCAATCAAAATAGAAAACGTAACTTAAAGATGTTTTACACATATCCACACTACATAATCTTAAATCTTAACACTAATGTCTACTACATAAAACATAAATAAATCAGTAACAGTAATCTTCTGGGTCCTCTACGTATATCACCTCATAGTCTCATAGGTCTATAAAATGATAAGAGAGAATGGATTGAGCGACACGATGCTCAGTAGGTAGCATGTACACCTCTGTTGGATCATGCAGCTATATGTAAATATACTACTTTTGTAACATTTTTCATGCTATACCACATGCATAATTAATTCAGAATAACTGTAACGTAAATCTAATACTCATAAAATTATTTATCAAAGTCGAGTGACATCAAATCACATAACATAACATAAACATTTTCATAGCATATTTTGTCAATTAAGAAATCATATCAAATATGGCTCATAAACATGCACATGTAATATACGGCTTCCTGAAGTACTCAGCCTAGAGTTTAACCCCAATCTAGGAGGGCGGTAGGTCAAGCATTTTCCTTGATCTTCACTTAACCTACCCATACATGAGTCAATCGGCCGGGCTTTATACCGACTACCATGACTATCTATAACCAATCAAGCATTTTCCTTGATCTTCACTTGATTGTCATACATGACAGGACTATAGCCCCTACCGTCTATTTCATGACCGTTTAGAGCCTTTCATACTTAAAATCATTTCATACGTCACATGCATAATTCAATAAAATTAATAAAAATAACATTCATTTTTCTAGCACTTAACACAATAAAACATTTGAAAGTAGGCATACATGATCCATCTTTTGCATATATCAAATAAAACATTTAATAAAAATACAGAGGGTAAACACCACCTACCTCAAACTGCTCGAATAGATACTCCTAACTCCTCTTACTCTTGACTTGTACCTATAATAGATACATAATCATTCTAATTAGCTTGCAAAAATTATTATTATTTTATTATATATATATTTTTAACTAAATAACACATCCCTTATCTAAGAAAAAAAATTAGACAATCTAAAACCCAAACCTATTTACCCAAAAGAAATCAAAATCTCCTAATTATTATTAAATCTTAGTTACTCTTATTTAACTATTAATAAACTAAAATATACACTAACCCATAATTAATTATCAATTGGAGACTTAAATTAATTAAACTAACTAGAGAAAGTCTACTAAGCTAACCAGAGAAATTCTACTAACATATATATGAAAATATTTTATTATTATTATTTTTAATACTTGTTTATCTATCGAAGCCACTACTGCGAGCCACAAACCAGGTTCTGAGAACATAGACTTAATTCGATATCATTTACTAAAGGCTCACGGTTGACAATTTTGAACCTTGTTTCGCACGAATTTCAAATGTGGCTTTGATTCAATAAGGGGCCATGATTGGCAACTTCAACCAAAACAAGTAAGTCAGAAGGTGTGTTTCCTTTCGTTTAAAAAAAATCCCAAAAAGCTACACTCTAGTCCAGATATAAAATAATACTTGAGGAATTTGAAATTAATATAACATTGATAGATTGGCAGTAAAGACGTGAAAGGAAAAAAAAAATTAACTAGGGGCACTGAGACAATTAAATTGCAGAATGTTGCCAACTTGGGAAAGAAGAAAAAAAATAATAATAAAGAAATGCTAAGAAATCCAGGATTTTAAATAGCAGACCGAAAAACCCCAAGTACAGATATAAAGGAAGTAACCTTTGTAAACTGGTAAATTTTATATCCCAGATTCTGAATTTTTTTTTTTTCAATATTTTTATGGAAAGAAAAACTCCCTTTGATAATGGAAGAAAGTGAAAATATGCACCTTCCTAGTTTTCCAAATTCAACATTCTGTCTCCCTTCCCAGAGGAAAAGAATCCATAAAATAAATATTTAAAGATACCGCAAATCAAAAGAGAAAAGAATTGTTTTGCTCTTCCCACAATTATTTTCTCTTGATTTGTGCACTACAAGTACAGAGAGTTGCATCGATCAAGCAGGTTCAAATACAAGGGGTAGAGAAAGATGCTAGTCTATACAGGATTCTTTATGGAAACATTTATTTATTTAATTATTTCCATGTGTTCAGATTATGACTGGTTTATGATAGCAGTAGTTATTTCCTTCTTATTATGGCTTGACTAATTCATGGTCACTTTGATTTCTGGAAGGCATAAATCCAATTCAATTGGGACGCATAGCAATACTGTAAAGAAGCAATATTAAATAATTTTTGTCCTAATCTAGCCTATGAAAGATGATAACGTTCACGTTAGACATCTTCTTTTACTTCACTTTAACCCAAGTATGCCTGTACATGCACGATTGTTTACTGCAATTGTTATGACTATCTTATACGTATATCCTACAAAATAAAGGTCGTAGTTTTATGGAGTGAACCAAGAAAAAATAATAATTAGCAATTTAATCTAAAATCCATAATATGGTAATGATAATGATAATAATCATAACAATAATAATAATAATAATAGATTAGAATCTTACTTGTTTTGGTCTTCAAAGGATTCTAGTTAAGCCACTGGATCTATCCTCTTCTCACTAGAGTTTCTATTGTCTTACTAAAGAAGAGAAAGCAAGGAGAGAGTTGGAGGAAAAAGAGTTACGTACGTTTACAATTATTTGATACTGTACGCGATAAAATTTCAAGTCTGCAAAATCAACAAACAAGAAAAATGCGACAAATATATAAAATTTAATATGAAAATCAAAGGTTACAATCTCTGCGGATCCTTCGATTCTTTTCTTCGGATTTGGATTCGAGGGCTTGACGCTTGTTCTCGAATTGTCGTTGACTTCTTCAAATCTAGATATGGAGACTTGAAGACCTCTTCAAACCTTGATTTGATATGGCGACTTGAAGAGAGAGAGGATTTGATTTCTTCAGACTTGACTTCTTCAAACTTTGAATGCTGAAGACGACTTGAAGACCTCTTCAAACCTTGATTTGATATGGCGACTTGAAGAGAGAGAGGATTTGATTTCTTCAGACTTGACTTCTTCAAACTTTGAATGTCGAAGACTCGTAGAATTTGGAAGATCTTGATTGAAGACTTGAAGACCTTCTTGTTTGAAGACTCAGAGCTTTCACAGCGTCAGGGGCTTCAAGATGATATGACTGTACGTCCTTTTTTTTTTTTTCTTTAGGGGTGACCCCATATTTATAGTATAGAATGGAAGAAAGATAAAGATTTGTGATAACCCAATCTTCATCCTGAAAATTTGAAAGGTACGTCTTCTCATCTATCTATCATTTTAAAGAGATAACATATCTCATCTCTTTAATATTTAAAGAGATTTTCTAAATATCCCTTAAATTATCTCTTTATTTTATAGTTCATTAATAAAGAGATAAATAAGAAATAAATCTCTTAAACATGACATGGCGTACTTATTTGGCCAATTTTGGAAGACATGACGTCATTTAGTTGACCACACCACTCACTTTGACACGTGGAATTATGTAATTGGCCATTAAAATAACGAGACAAATAAGCTATTTAATTTTTATAGACCAATGAATTAAAATTTAAAATTTCATTGTCTACAAATGCCCCCTCGAGACTTGTTCATGAAAACCGAACATTTGAAATGAGGCTTGAGTGACAAGTCTTGAATTTCCATTGACTTGATTTTGCGGGGCATGGTAATTTGGAAGCCACTGACATGGGCTCATCTTCATTGTAGCTCAAGGAACTAATGAATCTTAATTCTCATGGCTTTTTTGTTTTTTTTTTTTTCCAATTCGTTTGGAAGCTCACATCAAAAGCCACGAGTTAACCATTAGTTTCTTCTAGAAAAATCATGGCTAGTAGATTTTGATATGCATGACCAAATAAGACCAAGGCCGGCACATGGTCCAATGTCTTTATCACTTTGCAAATGGATTGACTCCTCCGCTAACACATTTCCAATTGAAATCTTACTTGCTTGTAATTCGGTTCCTACTCGAACTGAAGGAAATTCTTGCCCGGGCAACCAAAGTATCCGAAATCAAGACAAACTCCATTTGCAATATACCAATTGTTCCCGAAGTCAATAACTCCATACAAAGGATTAAAGATTTCAGTTTGAGTTCATCCGAATTGGACTTGATTAGGAATAACAATCCTAAGGAGTCCCGGGGATATCCCAATATCACGACTCTCAAATCATCAGAGAGTATTATGCGGATCATACTCATGAGAAGTACCGAATTTATCACGGAATCTATGAAGACCACATTCAGAATTCAAAATCACGTGTCATTATGGTAGTATATATCCGTCGGCCATAAGAATACCGAAATGAACTTCTATAAATGACCACAAAAATATATACAAAGAGAGGAGACCAGTAGGAGTCCAAAAGATTATTATAACAAATTGGTTCCCAACACATAATAATCTAATCAAATCCAATCACTCATGGCGATTTGAGACCCGCCACCGCTAAAATTATCATACCGCGTGACTTCCAATATTTGCTTTTCTTCGCATGTGTTTAATCTGAAACTAGCTATTCCAAGATCAAGGTGAAACCAGCCCCACTTGTAATTCGAAACATCCCGTGCTTGCAACAATTCCTGTAGGAATTTCACACTTTGTTGGATTGAATAAGCTTACAAACTGAACTTTTCCAACCAATTTCTTACAGCGATTATGATAAATTTTATCATAATTCTGTCCCTTATCAATTTGAAGATAACTTTATCTTGGACGCCCAAACCATCCAATCACAATAGAGATAAATGAATCCAAAACAAAGGCATAGTCATCTCTTCGACTTGTACTTGACGTGGGAACGAAGTTGTTCGTCTATAAAATAAACACTTAACAAGTTTTAATCATCATTGTTTCCTGCTGAAAGTGAGAGCAAGTTTGGTCTTCGCAAGTACACAATCAGGTATCAATCTTGACTGCCATCGTCCTTCAAGATAAGGGAATTCGTCACTAGCTTCCTGCATTGTTCGATTGTTTTGTTGCCACTGCTCCGTTCCAGATTCGTTTTTCCGTCGTAGTTTCTGTTCACGTTGCTTTCGTCTCGCAGTCGCTGCCATACTTAGAATAATTTTTGTCAAAGTTACGAGCGATCGTTAGAGATCTCCTGGGTATTCCGTCAAAAGCTGGAGCAAATTCCCTCAAACATTGGCTCTACTGCACGTCGGTTTTCTCGCTGTCGGATGTCTATCGTTACTGCCACGGTGAACTTGCAAGATAAGCCTTCTTTCCCAAACGAAGCAACTCTATGTTCCAAAGGAATATTTAATTCCTTGCATGCAACAACCAGTCCAATCATCAAGTACCTACCCATTTTCAAGACTCAATGACCAAGTTCTCTTCTTGAATCATATTCTGATGCCATGAATATAAAAAAAATATAACCATGACATGAATATACAAGTTGATTAACGAGAATTTGTAACTTCCACGTGCTTGTCTTCTTTCTTCCTTTCTACCGTATGCATGATTTGATGAATCAAATAATCCAAACTTTCCCTTGGCAAGATTAGTTTACCCCAATTGACTTGAAACCACCACACGGCATTAATTGTACTCTTTTTTTTTTAAGTACAATTGAATCATGCATGCATGAACCATGAATGTGATTCAAGACCTTTTGCAGGACACGAACATGATCTGAAGCCTGCATATGACAGGTTGGCAATTTCAACTTTGCTCGAGTAACATCGTTCGGTCAAAGAAGTATTTGGGGTTCAACGAAACTTGTTGAAATCTGATAACTCATATGATGAAATTCATTGAAACTTTGACAATTCTATACCAATCTCTTTTACTGCGTATGGCATCGATGATATCACATGCAACATCGGCTACTCTTTTCCTTTCTTTTCCTTTTTTTTTTTTTAGTGCAGATTGTCGTAGCTTACAAAATTCAGTGATTTGTGCCTTTGTTGTTCTTCAACGAGCCTTTGCGTCTTGAACACTAGACAACCAAGTTGATGATGGAAATTGTTGATTGACATTTTCACCAACATGAGGAGTCAAGGGTGCCATATCGACAGATGATAAGAGACCTGGTGATGCCAAGTCACATTTTTATCTCAAGTTTCGACCTTGGAAAAAAAAAGTTACTCGGAGAGTTTTTCCCATCACTTTGAGATCTTCATCGACTCAGAAGCTTTTAATTCATGGCAACGAAGGACTCAACATCATTTTTGATCTTTGTCGACTCAGGGACTATTTTGGGATCTTCATTGATTCAGAAGCTTTCCAAGTTAGGATTTACATCAACTTGGAGATCATATTTGGGGTTTTCATTGACTCAGAGGCTTTGCAATACACTGAGCTTTCAACATCAGTTTAGGATCTTCATCGACTCAGTGGCCCTTAGTTTGGAATCTTCATCAACTTGAAGGCATCACTTCAGGATTCTCAGAGGTCATTACTTTGGGATTTCATTCACTTGGAGGCATTGCTTCTAGATCTTCAACGACTTGGAGGCAATACTTTGGAATCTTCAACTACTGGGAGGCATCACTTTGACATCATCATCGACTTGAAGGCATCACTTTGGGATCTTTATCAACTTAGAGGCCATCACTTCGAAATCTTCCACGATTCGGAGGCATCATTTCGGGGACTTCATTGACTCAAGGACCATCACTTCGGAATTTTCATCGACTTGGAAATCTTCATCAATTTAGTCGTGCTTTGGGATTTTATTCACTCTAGGAGCTTTCAATTTGGTGACAAAGTTATCCAACCGCCTTCTTATCCGATGAAGCTGCAAAAGAGCTGCCAAAAGATTTCGATTTGAAACTTTGTTTCAATTTTTTTTTTTTTTTTTTTGGAAAAGGTTTTGGACTTGAAACATTGTTTTTTTTTTTTTTTTCAGGAAAAATGATTTGGTTTTGTGGGGTGTAACTGAACTTAGAAGTTTCCTTCTAAGCTGCCTACGTATCCCAAAAGGGAATCAAGTCACACGTAGTTCCTACCGTTCACAGTTTAACCTCATGCGGGTCAGGACTATCCATTTGTTTACCACCTTGGACTTGGTGGAGTGTTTTAGCAGTTTATCCACATGCTACACCATTAGTGGTTGCCATCCACAGTTTTAACTCATGCGGGCAAGGAGCAACGTGCAGTTTAGGCTCGTGCGTCAAGGAGCAACGTGTAGTTTAGGCTCGTGCGTCAAGGAGCATCTATTTGTTTTATGCATAGTAACGCTTCAAATATTTGCCGTTGATGGGGCCAATCTTTAATCCGTCATCAGCAATCAATTTGTATGATCCACTGGAATACACTTCTTTGGCCATATATGGGCCTTCCCATTTTGAGACCAATTTTCTTTGACCACCATGTGTGAGGATAATTGGCCTTCGAACAGCGAGCATCATCTCACCAACTTGAAAAGAGCGCGGTCGAACTCGTTTGTTGAACGCTTTAGCGAGGCAAGCTTGATAATACTCAAGTCGTTGTTGGGCCTCTAATCTTTTCTTATCCAGTGCTTCTAACTCCTCGAGGCGGAGGCAAGCATTGTCTTCTTTATTGAGCCTTCCTTGGACAGCAATCCTTAGTGAAGGTATTTGGCACTCAAGTGAAAGAACAGCATCCACACCATATACAAGCGAATACGAAGTTGCTTGGGTAGGAGTTCGAAAAGTGGTTCTGTATACCCAAAGAGCTTCTCCAATCCTATGATGCCAGTCTCTTTTTGACTTGTCCACGATTTTCTTCAACAAATTGCACAAAGTTTTGTTGAATGCCTCGACAAGTCCATTTGTAGCAGCATCGTACATTAGAGAATTGTATTGCTTGAATTTAAATTTCTCACAAAATTTATCCATTGCAGCATTGCAGAAAGGCTTGCCATTGTCGGTGATGATATACCGTGAGACTCCATAACGATAGATAATATTCACACGAATGAAGTCTACTACATTCTCCTTTTTCACTTCCCTTAGTGTAGTTGCTTCAGCCCATTTTGAAAAATCATCTGTTGCAGCCAAAATGAAAACATGTCCGCTAGAAGATTTTGAAAGTGGCCCAACTATATCCATTCCTCAAGCGTCAAATGGCCAGGATGCAACAGTTGGATGCAATGGCTCAGAAGGTTGTTAGATAAAATTTGCGTGAAATTGACAAACTTGGCATCTCTTTGCATAGTCGATGCAGTCTTTCACCATTGTTGGCCAATAATAGCCCATCCTTTTGATGCGAAAGTGCAACTTAGAGCCAGATTGGTGGGCTCTATATATCCCAAAGTGTGCTTCTTTTATTGCTTGAATGGTTTCATCTTCTCCAAGGCAACGAAGAAATACTCCATCGAATGATCATCGATAAAGCGCGTCTTTGTAATAGATAAAGCGAGGTGCTCGATGGCGGATATCAGTTCTTCTTTTTGTATCTTCGGGCAGCTTCCCATAATTGAGATAATCTATTATTAATTGACGCCAATCTTTCTTTTCAACTTCATAAACCGTGATGACATGAGCTTTTTGCCTCTTTTCGATATCTTTTTCATCAAAATGGGGAGCTACGACCTAACTTTGACATACGGGAATTTGAGCCCATTGATCCGGCAATGTGAGTGTAGAAACTAATTTTGCCAAGGAATCTACTTATCGATTCTCCTTTCTTGGATCGTGCTCAATTGTCACATCACCTAACCACTCCATAAGCTGCCTTGTGTAGTTACAATATGGAACAAGCTCAGCCTTTTTGACTTTATATTCATCAAGGAGTTGGTTAACCACTAATTTAGAATCACCATAATCTTTCAGATACAATTGCTTCATATTTACAACCATTTCAAGACCAAGTATCAATGCTTGATATTCTATAACATTGTTCGAATATAGATTCTTCAAAGAAAAGGAATACGACAAGACGTCTCCTTCAGGAGTGATGAAAACTACTCCAACTCCAGCCCCTTCACGATGTGTAGCCCCATTAAAGTACACTGTCCATGGAGGAAGAACTTCAACCATGAGTACATCTTTATCAGGCAATTCGTCGCTTAACTCTCACTCAGTAGGTATAGGATGATCAGCTAAGAAATCAGCCAAAATTTGTCCTTTTAACAGTTTTAGCAGGTATATAAATAATCTTAAATTGTAAGATTGAAGGTACCACCTTGCTAGATGATCAGAAAGCACTGGTTTGGACATGACATACTTGATGGGATTCGCCTTGGATATTAGACGAACAGTATGAGCTTAAAAATAGTGTTTCAACTTTTGAATAGCAAATATGAGACTTAAACATAGCTTTTCGATGGGTGAATAATTCACCTCATTCGGCGTCATCATTCGATTTAAATAGTAAAGGGCATTTTCTTTGTCATTTTCATTCTCTTGAGCAAGCAATGCTCCTACTGATCGCTCTTGAGCAGCAATGTATATAATTAATGGCTTGCCTTGGATAAGTGCAACCAACACTGGAGGGTTCATGAGGTAAGACTTGATGCTTTTGAAAACATTGCTACATGTTTCGTCCCATTTAAATGGTATCCCTTTCTTCACTAGGCGACTGAAAGGTTGACATCGTCCAACCAAATTAGAAATGAATCGTCGAATGTAAGCTAATTTTCCTTGCAAGCTCTTCAATTCGTGAATGTTGCGAGGCTCAAGCATCTTCATAATGGCATCTATTTTAGATTGATCAATCTCGATCCCTTGATGACGCACAATAAAGTCAAGAAACTTTCCCGAAATTACCCCAAAGGCACATTTTAAAGGATTTATCTTCAATTGATATCTTTGTAGTCGTTGAAAAACCATTTTTAGATCTTAAATATGATTATCACATTTCTTTGACTTCGCAAAAAGATCGTAAATATAGCACTCTACATTTTTGTGCAATATGTTATCAAAGACTTTTTGCATTGCTCTTTGGTATGTTGCTTCAGCATTCTTCAAGTCAAAGGGCATAACTTGGTAGCAGTATATGCCTTTAGGAGTGCGAAATGCAGTGAGCTCCTCATCTTTTAGGCGCCATTCGTATTTGGTTGTATCCAGAAGAGCCATCCATGAAAGACAAAGCTTCATGTCCAGTTGTAGCATTCACTATCAACTCGGTGATAGGAAGTGAAAAATCATCTTTCGGAACATGCCTCATTGAGATCGCAAAAATCAACACATACTCGAATTTGTCCATTCTTCTTTCTTACAGGGACAATGCTTGAAATCCACCGTTGGGTATTTAACTTCTCGAATGAATTCCAGTCTCAATTAGTTTATTGACTTCCTTTTCAATTAATAGGACCAGTTCAGGGCGAAAACGCCTTTGTGTTTGTTTGACAGGTTTTGCACCTTCGCTTGATTGCTAAGTGATGAACAGCTACCTTTGGAATCTAAACCAGGCATCTCCTTGTACTGTCCAAGCAAAAATATATTTGTACTCATGCAATAAACTCACATAAGCTTCCCTTTCGCTTGATGATAACAACGCACTTATGTAGATAGGGCGAGACTCATCACTTATGCCAAGGTCAATTTTCTTCAATTTGTCAATTGTGGCTTTTATGCCTTCTTCGAGTTCTGGCAGGGCATTTCCGGCGTCTTCTTCCTTCAGTGACTCACAAACAGTGATGTGACCACATGATGCTACGCTTTCCTCATCCTCTTCTTTAAATTCAGAATCGATGACGTTTGCACTTTCACATTCAGTAAATTACCATGATGAATAAAAAGATTGGTAATTTTCTTCTTTGATCTCTCACTCTATTGTTGAATTTTATTCCCTTTCATTTTGAAAATTTGTCTTCTTATTTTGGGGAAGGTAAGTCTCTCATGAATCGAACGCTTTACTTTCTTGTCTTTTGAGCCAAGTCTTTCGAAGACGGAAGTACGAGATGATTTATTTTCTAATCTATCAAAGGCGAATTTTCTTTCATTTGTGAGTGAAGCTTATTCCTTTATGGTGACACAATGAGTGCTCGCCCTCTTAATTGTAATACGCACTGGTGAAAGTGGTCCATAGCCTAGACTCATCAAGAAATTATCAATGACATACCCCTTTCTTTTCAACATCTTTTGCGTAGTCGTCAATCTATGAATCTTCTCTCTAATAACTTCAGGAATGAACTTTCTCAAAGTATTTACTTCATTAGGACAGTAACCCATTTTTGCGAGAAGCTTGTATGCATTAGGATCAAAACCTTCCTTGGTTCGAGTGATAGGTAATGGACTGTGCTTTATTTTGGGCCCTGATTTTGGACGAATGAATCCTTCAAGTGGTGCTTCTTTTTGTTTAATTGCTTCAATTTTGGTGATAAGAACAGTGAGTTCTTTTAGTTCGTCACTCTTATCAAGAGAAGATTGTCCCGTCCTTCCCTTTTGATTTAGAGAGATACTGCAAGACATGTGTCTTGAATTCTTGAGCTTTTTCCACTTTCAAATCTTTTTGTTTTGCATTAATTTGCAGGTAAAATTTTATATCAGCAAAATAGGCTTCAGCTTCGGTGAAAGGGTCTATCATCAGCAATCACCTTTTTTGGTGCACACATCACAGTAATACTTAAAATATTGATGAAGAGTTGACTGCACAACATCATTCTAGTGGATCCATGGCCTTCCCAAAAGCATATTGTAAGATGTTTTGGCATCGATAACATGGAAGAGAGCACTTAAAGATAGATCGCCTATCAATAACTCAAGTCTTATTATGCTGATTGCTCTTTGCCCCCTTGGTTGAATTCCTTGAATTATGAGACGATTTTGTAAGAAGTTCATCACTTGTGATTCCAAGCTCGTTCATGGCGCGTACCGGCATGATGTTTACTGCAGATCCTCCATCAATGAGTATCCTATTTCACTTTTTGTTCACGTGCATAGCCATTCACGAACAAGGATCGGTTATGAGATCTCGAGCCAAGTAACAAATCTTCATCATCGAAAGTAATTGTTGCTGCACATTTGGCAGATACCTTTGTTGCTATCCCGAGATTTTTTTCGAATTCAACATCACCTTGTTCTATATGTACAATTTTCTGAACTGACAACAGTTGCAAGAACAAGAATCATCTCATGGAGAATAAGATGATGCATTATCTTTCGTTGCATGATTTTACTTTTTAGGAGTGGAAATAATAGACTAAATAGTCATACTTTCTAGAAAGGTTCTCCTGAGCCGACCCATAGAAGGATCTCGGATTTCAAGCAGCTCTTCCATTCACTTTTGATTTGCGGATTTTGTTTTGCCTTCTTCTTTTTTCTTACTGATTCATCATTCTCATACCATGTATCAAAAGGCTGCTTGCTCGTATGAGTCGGAATCACACAATGGATCAAAATAGTTATGATTGCCATTGCTAAAGGCGTAAACGAGGATTTCCCTTTTCATCAACATGGATCAATTGGAACACCTTTGAGTGGTTCTCATCGTTAGGACTATACTTCGTTTTGGTGTTGTCATTTGTGGAGTTTGTGCGAGGCGTATCAGATCTTTCTTTTCAATGATCTTTGCATTGCCCTTTTTTTCTGGTGTTTCAACAGCACGGAGATTTTTTATTTGAACTGATCACTAAGTTGATCATCTTGGAGATCTTCACAGTTGATAGTGTGACAAGATGCAAAATTACCACTACTTAGGAATCCTTTAGACATGAACTCTCTCAAAATGATGGTGCGTCCAGTCTTCTAAATGTTGCTTCTTCGGGAGAAGTTCGAGCCAAATTTGATCCCTTTGACCTTTTGACTGGATTTCTTTCTAACAATTTTGACTCTTGGCGGTGGTTCATTTCTTTACTTTTTTGCGTTTACGATCCCTTCTTCATGTAATAAGAATTCAATTTCCGTCATCTTCATCCTCATCAGCTTCCTTGAAGCATTATCGCTTTTGAGACATTTTTCACTTTTTTTTGACTTGTTAGGAGAAACGTTACCCGCAATGTAACGGATTAAAATTTCAAACTTAATCACGAATATTGGCATTGCTCAAAAGCTATTTTTGAAAGATACAGTGTATTATTTGTTGAGGAACTTGTCATGACGGAAGTTTGGTTTGTGCTTGCTTTGTCTTCCTCAAGCAAAATTTTGCCTTGGCGAGCCAACTCCATGACTTTGTCTTTGAAGATGAAACATTTGGTGAGAGGATGGCCTACCAAACGATGGTAGCAATAATAGTTTGGATCATCCACTCGTGTAGCCTCCTCTGGTCGCTTCATCTCTGGAAGATCGATGAGTTTTGCTTTACAAAGATCATCGAATATACCCTGCAAATCAGAGTCAAGGAAAGGATATTTCCTTTTCTTGCAATTCTTTTAATGTAGGCCTTCTTCTTGCTTTGTCTTTCATGGAATCTACCTTTTCAGTCACCTTTTTGCTTGTGTTGGTAGCAACCTTGACAGGTGCCACGTTTAGTCGCCATCGACTCTTTGTTACCAAATTTTGGAGAAGGTTTGCCCCTTTCTTGATTTCTTGCTTTTCCTTATTGTGTCGAATAGCTTGGTTTGGCGGACCATTCTTTGCATTGGCAGCAATACTCAGTTCCATGTCATGGGCGCGAGTTGCCAATTGCTGAAAAATGCTAGGGCGGATTCCTTGCAGGATGTAGCTTAGATCCAGTGCATGCCTTGAATACACATTTCTATTGCGAAGATCTCAGAAAGTCGATCCTTACAATTTAGACTTAAGCTTCTCCATCTATTGATGTAGTCCACTATAGGTTCATCTTTCCATTGGCGAGCATTAGTCAGTTCCAACATACTGACTATTCGCTGAGTGTTATAGAAGCGGTTGAGAAACTCGTTTTCGAGTTGTTCCCAATTGTTGATAGATCCTGCTTCAAGATTGGTGTACCACTCGAACGCGTTACTCTTTAGAGATCGGACAAATTGTTTAACTAAGTAGTCACCATATGTTCCCGCGTTGTTGCACGTCTCGACAAAATGTGCCACATGTTGTTTTGGATTTCCTTTGCCGTCAAATTGATGGAATTTGGGAGGTTGATATGCAGCGGGCATCATAAGATTGTCGATCCTTGTGGAATATAGGCTTAGGTAGTACGCCGAGACTTGATTTTGCTCCACCTTCATATTTTACTTTTATCATATTTTCGACAAACCCTTTTAGTTGATCAACAGTGATCATCCCTTCAGTTAGTCACGAGCACTTCTTCATGTTCTCTTGTTGTTTCGACTGAGGTTTCTCCTTCAACTTGGTCCAAGGGGTGCCTTGGAACCTATTTGACTTCCTTCAGGCGCGCCATCCTTTTGGCTCACAAGTTGAGCAATGGCAACATCTTGATCTTTATATGCTTCATCATTACTTCCATCATTTCAGTCAAGTTTGAGACTTGTTCCTCTAGATTTGAAGTCTGCGTCATCATGGCAGGCATCACAGAAGAGGTAGTGGAGGTAGAATCTTCGAGAGAGAGAGACTTTGACTGAGCGGTCTCTTGAGAAGATGCAGATCCACAACTTGACAGCAGTCATCTTGTGTCAGGACTTTAGTGTCGCGGCCAACTTTGAGCGTTGGAAGAGGCTTCTCCGTTGGAGTATCAACGCCTTTGAATCCTACCATAAGAGGAGAAAATTTGATTGGCTGTCGAAAGACGAGTAGGAGTTGATGCAGACTGAGCCTCCACGTTGCTTTTGGTGAGGAGCTTTCGTCACTACTCCTTGTTTTCGGAACCACCAATTCGTAGATCTGCATCAGGGACGTGCGGCATCAATAGTAGATTTGGACAGATTAGCAACCTTTGAACGAGCAGCCATAGATTTATCGTTCTTTGGAGCCATCAATGGATTTTCTGCGGATGATTATACGAAGAAAAGAGATGGAAAGGCAGAGATTGTCCCACCAGGGCGTGCCAGAAATTTGTACGCAATAAAATTTTCAAGTCTGTAGCAAAATTAACATACAAGAAAAATGCGAACAAATATATAAAATTTAATATGAAAATCAAAAGGTTACAATCTCTATGAGGTCCTTCGATTCTTTTCTTCGAATTTGGATTCGAGAGCTTGAGACTTGTTCTCGAATCGTCATTGACTCCTTCAAATCTGGATATGGAGACTTGAAGAGAGGTTTGACTTCTTCAGACTTGACTTCTTCAAACTTTGGACGTCGAAGACTTGAAGAATTTGAAGATCTTGATTGAAGACTTGAAGACCTTCTTGGTTGAAGATTCAGAGCTTTCACAGCATCAGGGGCTTCAGGTTGATAAAAGTGTACGTCTGTATTTCTGTCGCTCTGTCTTTTCACTTAGGGGTGACCCTCTATTTATATTGTAGAATAGGAGAAACATAAAGATTGTGATCACCCCAATCTTCATCTTGAAAATTTGAAAGGTATGTCTTCTCATCTGTCTGTCATTTAAAAAAAAAAGATAAAATATCTCATCTCTTTAATATTTAAAGAGATTTTCTAAATATCCCTTAAATTATCTCTTTATTTTATAGTTCATTAATAAAGAGATAAATAAGAAATAAATCTCTTAAACATGACATGGCGTACTTATTTGGCCAATTTTGGAAGACATGACGTCATTTAGTTGGCCACACCACTCACTTTGACACGTGGAATTATGTAATTGGCCATTAAAATAACCATTCATCCACGTACGAATAACAAATGGCAATATTTAATTTGACAATAAATATTCCAATGGATATAATTAATAGACAAATGGTAATTTATTTAAATTAAAATTCCATTGTCTACAGATACATCTACTAGTGTAGGTGGTTTAGGAAGTTACCACTCTTTGGCAACCACTTGACACTTTTAGAAGTTGCTCCCCATATTTTTCTATCACAATCTAAGATCAGTTTCACCCCCACTAACTTCCATTATCCTAATATTTTGTTTTATTTTTATTAATTATGAAATACTATTATTATTATTATTAATATAGATAGACACTAATCTATATGCTAAATGTGAAAAGAAAAAAAAATAGAAATTTTCTGAATATTACAGAGAAGGTCCCCCTTGACGGCCCAGTGGGTAGCTTTACTCTTTAGAAAAAGTAAATTTTGTTGTTTTGTTACTTGGTCCAGCCACGTAAACTTTATCTTTAGAAAAGTAAAGCGCTGTTTTTTTTTTTTTCACTCAAACTGTGTAAATCTCTAGTCCTGATAGAAAATTGCCCGTCAACAATGTCATCTATATTTTCACCAAGCTTGGAATTAGTTAGGGCTGGCAATTAAATCCAAAACCCAAAACCTGCCCAACCCACCCACTAATTTTAAAAGATGGGTTGGGTCAATTGGATTATGGGTTTTGTTGGGTTGGGTTAAGAAAACCCAACTTATTTACTGGGTGAGTTGGGTTTTTTATTTGGGTACCCATTACCCAACTCATATAAATATAAATAGTGAAAGTGAACCCAAAAATTCTCATAAATCTCCCAAACTCCTTCCCCAAGTTTCACACACTTGCACACACTTTTCCACACACAGAACACCAAACTATAAATAAATAAAAACAAATTCTTCACATTCAACAAAATTTTGCCTTTTTCTCCAAATCTCTCTTCTGCCATTTGCAAAACCTAAACTATTAGTAAGTAAAACTCTCTCTGGCAGTTTGATTTTTTTTTTGTAATTTTTTTGTCAAGTAATTGTTTGTTATGTGCTAAATTTTGGATATTTTCTGAAATTTTTGTGAAATTTTTGGTGTTTTGAGTTGTTGTTATTTAATTTGGGAGATCATTTTACATTTTCTTAACGAACAAGTCCTAGAAGTCTCGCTTACAATTTTATTATTATTTCTGTATTTTTTTGTCCAATTAAATTTTTTTAGGCAAAAAATATTTTATTTTGAGATATATTTGGTGTTATTTTGTTTTTGAAATTTTTGGGATATATTTTGGCAGGGGATATTCAACTTACGTTGTTTTGTTTTGCACATACAGTATATATTTAATTTTGGACCATTTTTTTTGGCATGGTCAAATGAATACTGGGAATAAATCGAGCTAGATTTCATTAATAAAAATTGCCCTTCAACTAGGATGTGATAAGTTAAAATGGCAGTATTTTCACTATAAAAATTGAGAATGTCTTTTAATTTTCGAGCAATTATCTCGTGAGGCCACATCACCTGATCATAATTAAGTACATAGTATTTTTTTAATTGTTGTCCCTTTTTATTTTCCTCCACTATCCTAGAAAATCCTAGGCCACCAACCAAAGGTGTTATGTTGTAGTAACCATTCAAATGATTGAATAATTAGAAGTGTGTGTTTGTATTTGTGAAAGTGTTTTAGTGTGTGAAAATATGTTTATATATGGAAAAATGTATTTATATGTGTGAAAAAATCATTTTGTAATCATTTTGTATGTGTAAATGTGTGTGAAAAGTATTATGTACCAAAATTCATAAAATAATATATTGGGTCATATTTGGGTCATGGATTTGCGTTAACCCAATATGATTCAACCCAACATTAACCCAATATATAGTTGGGCGGGTTGGGTATAACCCATTTAAATGAAAGCCCAATACCAACCCACCCACAAACCGCCCCACTCGCCCAATTGACTCCCATAGAATTAGTCGTACAAATAATCATCAACTCACCCGATTGGTTTGGTCATACAAATAATCATCTACTCACCCGATTGGTTTAATCTTAAATGGTAGACCGTGTATTAAGCTTTCTTCACTAATTTTCTTATTAACGTGACATTAACTAGTTAAAATAAACGATTGATATTAATATTAAGCGTCTTCTTCAAAAGAAATAAACTGTTAAGCATTTTGATGCTCATTTCGAATAAACAAAATGTATGTATCATTTACTTATTCAACCCACAATATATTTAACCACTAGCATTTAATTTAAGGATAATGATAGGATAACTTTTCATTATCACAACTTTAAAAAAAATAGTAAGTTGTAATAAAAACTTATGATTTTTTTAAAACTTAATATTTTTTTTATAACCCTTTAGTATTACAATATTTTTCTTGCTTTGATAGTTCTTTGAATTGTGCATTTTAAATTTTCAAATCCCTTTTTTTTGGAAGGTTGACTCAAGTTGACTGCTCTATCCCCACAAGCCCAATCCAACTGGACTATGAATTGACAACCGAATTGACGAGAGGATAGCCATACGCCAATCCTATCACATCACTCGGTTTAGAACTTAACCGGTGCAATACGTGATGAATGTATACAATTAATTGAAAATTCATTGTAAAATACAATATCATTGGGTCACTAAATTTAACCCAAAGGTGTTACTGGATTCAATTAAAAGAAAATAATACATTTTGTTAAATAAATAATATTGTAACTCTTTATGATGAGATGTTTTTCATTGTAAATTCATTTCAACAATGGAGGTCATTTAACATTGTGTTCATTTTCCCAATCGAAATTACCATCTTCATTCCTATCTTTACCAGATTACTTATGTTAGAGAGTTCACCAAAAAGGCAGAAATAATCATAATATCCAAGTGGAATTCGATAGAAGAGTGATTTTTGTTCCCTTGTCACTTAAAAGGAGACTGTGATTTATATTAAAACAATTAAGCATTGCCTCAAGTTATGTTAGCCGATTTATCTTTGTTCAAAAAAGAAATAATTAACTTTTTTAAAACTTTCTTCTATAAAACCGAATTCAGTTCGCCCAAATTCTAAGGAAATTTCACTTGGTTTTTCCATTCGTAAATATGTGTTTTCTTAAAATAAAATTCCTCATTTTGAAAAGTCTTAAACGGAAAATTCTAGCAGTAGGCAATGCCAACCAAGACTTCAAGCACTGAAGCTAATTAATTATTTAGCTAATTCTCAACGGTACCGAAATCTCTCAATAAAGCAGCTAGGCCGTTTTCCTATTTCTTTTCTGAAGGGGCTTACTCATAAAGATGAAGGGGCTTTACCCTGATGCAAATAGTCTCCGTGGCTGGACTACATCAAATAGCCTGGGGCGCTACTATACTAGTTTTTTTCGGGTTCTTTGCAAGCCAGGCACCTGTCAACCAACCATCCAGTAACTATCAGTTCTTTTGCAAGCCAAGCCAAATGCCTCGATCCGTCCAATGAAAGCAGCAACCAGAGTGATAGTAGCATGTGTGAGCAAACAACTCTAAGGTAAACCGATTACAAATAAGTAGTGTGGACAGCACTACTATTCTGTAATCACCTCACTCACTCTAAGGTGAGTGAAGTACCCTACTTCTATCTCACGGGTAGTAGTAGTGCCCTACTTTTCTTGTGTCTTGGAATGAAATACAAACTCGTGAATTTGATCAACAAATCACCATATGGTTTCTGGTGGAATTTATCTAAAGATTTTGTGAATAATTCTAAGTTAATCTATTTTAAAAATATCAAGCAACTGTTTATTATTCCCACTAACCAATTACAGCTTTCGCAGGTTTTAACGTGTGAAAGACTATTACAATGATTCTCTAATAATTTTGTCAAATCTCTTCTTTCCTAGTTTCATATGGATGCTGACATCCATTAAGAGATTCCAGACCCACACGCTTTTTTGAATTCTGACACTCAAAAGACTCTTCCTTTCTATTTCCTTCCTATTCTTTTCTTTCTTTTCCATTTTAACTCCCAAACAATAGAGAGTACAAAGTATCTTTCAAAATCCTTTCTTTTCCATTCATTTCCACCCTTCCTAACTAGCCAAGGTGAGAACGAGGGAAATGGATGATGACATTGACCAAGACCGAGAGCAAAAGGTGAGAATAGATGCGAACACGTTAGGGGTTGTTGTGCTGGACTTTGAGTTGAGTTGGCATCTTTTATACTTCTTCTACATAGATTTTTTTTTTTTTTTTTGATACCACTACATAGATTATTAACTCTTTTATCATCCTTTGCTCTTAGTGTCCTTGTCAAAGGGGTTGTTGCGGTCGACTTTGAGTTAAATTGGCAACTTTCACTCTTTACAAAGGTTGTTCCATCTTTTATCATCTTTTGCTCGTAATATCCTTCCTAGATTAACAAGTAATAATGTCTGTACCACGGATCAAGTACCAACAATTGCAGGATTAGCTGCATGAACAAAGATATTAATTGTATAAATAAAAAAGAACATGAATATAGTGAAAACAATCCACTTTGCCATACCATCATACATTATTTTCTAAATTAATTTTTTTTTAATTGCCATCTAAAGTAGGGTTCGATTTGCCATTGAAATACCCAAAACCTTGGGGGCTTATACTGCAATTTGGCAAAGTTGTGCTTTGCCCAAAAAGGGATTTCAACCTTCTTTTTTTTTTTTATTTTCATTTTGTCCTCACTCTCTCTCTCTCTCATGGTTTCTTCCCTTTCTTCTTCTTTTCTTCTTTGCTCTCTCTCTCTCTCTCTCTCTCTCTCTCTCTCTCTCTCTCTCTCTCTCTCTCTCTCTCTCTCTCTCTCCCCCTAGAAGAAGAGGAACTTGAGGCTCAACCCAACATCCTACCAATTAAGGTAATTTCTTGGAAATCCCATTCTCATCTTTAAGGGTTTTTGCCTAATGATTGTATTATGAGTTGTTAGTGTGTGATTTGTAATGGAATAAGAGGGGTTAAGCTTTGATGGGTTCATTTTGTATTATTAATGGTGGTTATGCTTAAGATTGGTTGTGGGTTTCCTATTTGGCATGTGTAAGCATGGGTAGTTGAAGCTTTGGATAGTGGATTGTGATTATTGGTGGGTATGATTCTTGGGAGAGACTCATGATATATGTTATAGATTGAGCAATGTAGTGTTACTTTGACATATTATGCTATTTTGGAGTTGTTTTGTTGATTGGTTTAAGCTAGAAGGAGATAAATAGTGTTGAGTGTGAGTATGGGTTATTGCAGGTTGTTTCTGGGCGTTTTTGGTGCCATCCGCGGCCCCATCCGCGCCGCGGATGGAATCGCGGATGTTGGGGTTTAGTCTCTGCCCTGATCCGCGGCGTGGTCCGTGCCGCGGATCAGGCTGCGGGTGCGAGCCGCGAGGCGAGCCGCAGCCGCGGCTCGTCGCTGTTCACCCGCGGCTCGACCCGCTGTGGGGAGCCGCGGGTGATCCTTGTGATCTGCGGGCGCGGATCACACTTCTTGGGTTGGGTTTTGCTTTGTTTTGTGTGTATAAGTTTAGGATTTGGTTTTATACAAGATTTATGGATAGATTAGAGTATGATTAAGTGTTTAATTATGTGTTTTAGGTGAAGACGGTGATAGTATCTTGGACTGATTGATTAGCTTAGACCGAGGTAAGTAGTACTTGTATCCTTTATTATTTTGAAAATGTATTTGTTACAATGATGTTTTCCAACTTATTTTGCATATGTTAAAGTGGCATGAGTATGGGTATATTGATGATTTCCATGGATATGTAAATGTGGTCAAATATGAATGAATGAATGTTTTGTGATCGAGCTCTAGTGTAGAGTAATTATTGACGGGACTAGTTCCTTAAAATTGATGTTTGATGTTTGATGTTTAATCTTTGACCGCGCTAACCGGGGAGTGTTAGCTTATTTGTATCGAACCGTGTTAACCGGGTTGTAGTTAACAACTGGATATCCAGGGTCAATGTGCTTTATTACTTGAGCTCCTTCTTTAGTATCTATATGAAATGTTATGTGGACCACATTTATTTGAATGAATTATGATTAAAGTGATGATTATTTGAATGATAGCATGTATATGTAAATGTAACATACTCAGGCCAATAAAGTGATACCTGTGCTACTTATTTTGTTTTTGTACGCAGAGAAGGATGATTTTGGATTCGAAGGTTTGGATTAGCCTTTGAAGCTTTTGTCTTAGAAGATGTAGAGTAAGGCTAGTAGGAATAGTATAGTTTATTTTGTTAACCTTGGTATGTTATATTAGAATGTGTTTTGGAATCCTAGAATGTTAGAACCTTGGTGGTGTATAAGAAAGTTGGAAAGTTATTATTTTGGGATTTGTAATATTTGAGAGTTATGTATTCTTTAATTTGGATAATTGAGATCGATTTCTATTTTATATGTTATCTTGGGATAATTTGTTTAGACGCTTTGACCTTTTGAGCCTTGTGACTCACCTTAGCCTGGTCACGACGGTGTTATGTCCCGGGCACGGGGCGTGACAGGCATTTCCTACCATTATTCCCTGAAGGGTTAATTACATTTTATCCCCCTGTGGTTGACTCCCTTTGGTTCAAAAAGTTGTACATCACCCCCTGTAGTTTTGGTTAAACTGTCAAACTAACAGAAATTACTTTTCGTAACGGTTCATAGGTAAAATGTCCAAATTACCCCGTATAAGTACTAAAAATTACTATGGGGTGATGTATGACTTTTATGTGGTTCATTCAAAAACTACAAGGAGGTAAAGTATATATTTTTCAAAAACATATACATGCAAACACAAAGATGAAATAGTTGACCACTGGAATAATTTGGATATTTTACTCACGTTCTGTCATGGAACCTAATTTTCGTTACTGTGACACTTTAATCCAAACCACAAGGGGATGATGTATAGCTTTTAAACCATAAGGGGGTCATGTGATTTATCCGAAAACCGCAGCGGTATAGGGTATTTTACCCTTCCCTTAATCCTGAATTGCGAGTGCTATTGACGTGATTTGGAGGGTATTTGGAGTTAGTTTTCAATATTTAAAAATTCCTTGATCAATTACGGATGGGATTGGCATCATTTCCTTTCCAATCCAAATTGATTGACACAAACGAAACGATAAAAACAGCTAGGATTTTAAAGATTTTTCCTTAAATTAAAAATCTTTTGCAATTATTTTGCATGAAGTGTTGTTAGGGGTGCACATTGGTTGGATATCCGACCTGCATAGTGTATTTTCTGGCTCGACCCGTTAAATGCGGGTCAGACAAAATTGTGACCCATATCTGTATCCATACATGGAGATATCCGACAGGTCGAATATTTGCAATTTTCAGGTCTGATACCCACATTATCCAACACATACCCGCATATTGTTAAATATACTTCAAATCCTGGATAATCTAATAATAATTAAAGTGTCATTTATAACAAATATAAACTTAAATAACATATATTAAATCAAATCTTTCACGCCATGAATTCATCATAAATTCATCACAAGCACTAAAGAAAATTTTAATTATTTGAGACAAAAAAATAACATGCACACAAGTCTTATAACAAAAAATACCAGCCATTTTTTGAGGCAAATAATGAAAAAATAACACAAGACAACTATGATAAGTAGAGTTTATAATACTACATCTTCAATTCTTCACATTTCAATGTTGATAATGCTGTGCTCTTCACTGCCTGGGATTTCTACTCCTTCCGTCCCACTTTGATAGGCTTGTTTTCCTTTTTCATCAATTCCAAATTATAGTCTCTTTCAATTGAAGAATGTAATTAACTTTTAACTTCTCTAAAATGCCCTTATTTAATTACTTTGTTATAAGTGAAATAACTACCATATGAATATAGGTACATAGCAAATTATGCATTCACATATCAAATGAAATTTATTTGAATTATGCAATTTTCTATTTTGTAATTAATGTAAATGTTTAATGATGAATATAAGAGTATTTTAGGAACATCATAAATTAAATTTATTCTTTCAATAAAGTTAATTAATCTTTCTTAAATTGTGTGAGAAAAATCGTAAGCCTATCAAAGTGGGACAGAAGGAGTACAAAATAAAAATAAAAGATATTAATATTCATATTAACAAAAAATTAGGGAAGGTGACCTAAATTATGGAACCTTATTAAATTACATCGTTACCCCTATATGTGGGTCGGGTCGGATATCCACTGGGTTTTTTAAATCTTGATCCGTATCCGACCCGCTTAATAGAGTAACCTACATATGACCCGTATCTGGTACGGGTCGGATAGCCACATTTTTGGATTGGGTCTGGGTTAGATCAACCTGCTTTTCGGGTCACCAGGTCAACTTGCACACCACTAAGTGTTGTAATCAACTCCAAGGATAACAAATTGGATAGACATGAAAGCTCTCCTAAATCATAACTAAGTGCCTTCGTAATTTATTTTTACTTTTAAGTTAATTTCCTTGCAATCAATGGTGAATTCGTTTACTTTGTTTGTTAGGTCTTTAATTGCTTTAGAAATTGCAATGTTTTCAAAACCGGACTGAATAATGAACCGGAAAAGAGTCTGGTTCGCTGTCTGAGTAGTCCGGCCGGTTGGACCGAGGTTCAACCTTTTTTTGTCAACAGCATTAATTTTCCCCTTGATTGTGTAAATGCCACACAATTGATATGGTAAATACTTTTAAAACCTTCCACCTGCTTGAACCCCTCTTCCCAACAAAGGAAGCATGGAATTACCAACTAAAAAAAAAAAAAAAAAGACATTGGAATCTACACTACGCTGTGATAGATAATCAATTGCAAATTAAGCTTTAAGATCAACGTGAAATGTGGCAAGCAATTGGGTTATATTTGACAAAGTTGAGGGAAGCATTGACCATTCCTGAAGCTTTGTTGAAAGCACTGGAGGAAAATTGGACCTCCATCTTGATTTGTTCATATTGCAAAGTGTTGGTAAATGCCATTAATACTAATGAACAGGATCTATCGGAGGTTAATGGAATTATACAAGATATTAGGTTGTTAAAACACTCATTTTGGCATTGTAATGTTGCTTTTGTAGGAAGAAAATGCAATACTTGTTGTCATGAATTTGCCCACGAAGCTTTGTAAAGAAATTAGGTGGAAGGAATCCTCCCTTATGTGGGTCTTGCAGGTCTCACAAACTGATCTACTGGTAGTGTCCAGTAGGGATGTTATCGAGTTGAGTCGAGCTCAACTCGATTGATTATTGTGCTGCTCGGGCTCGACTCGAACTCAATTGAATTAAAAATTATGAAGCTCGAGCTTGAGCTCGAAGTTTTGTTCGAGTACTCGAGCTCGACTCGATACTCATTTGCACTCTTTTTTTTTTTTTTTGCACTTTATTGCTCTAGCTTGAGCTCAAGTATTCGAGGACATTATGGTAAATTTTTATGATTTTCATGCCTAAAATAGTAAATACATAATAAATAAAATATATAATTATTAAATAATAAATGCTCGATTAGGCTCGACGAGCTTTCAAACTTGGAAAACTAATATTTGAACTCAACTCGTGACCTAACCGAGTTACTTGAACTCGACTCGAATTCGGTCAAACTCGAGTTCAAGTCGAGTAGTTGACCGAGCTGCTCACGAGCAGCTCGGTTGGACAACACCCCTAGTGTCTAGATCTTTTGTATAGGATGGTTTTAATTGATCTTGAAGTATATATGAAGATGAAGTTTTATGACAAAAAAATAAAAATTCCTAAAGCGCCCCAAAATCAATGGAAACTTTTCCCTCAAAGTTACTACCAATAATATCAAATTCAACAGGATTCGATTAGATAATGACTTTGGGAGTGGCCCACTAAACAAATTATGACCAATATTAAGCACTTGTAAACTAGCAAGAGTAAAACCCATATCCGTGGGCAACGTTCCATGTAATTGATTGAAAGGCAATGACAACGTTAGAAGAGAGGAAAGATTGAAAATCAGGGTAGGAATCATACAGACAATTGATTCACACACAATCCAAGAAAACTCAAAGAATCAATGTAAGACAAAATTCCTGTGCTATCAACAAGAAAACTAACAGAAGCAACATAAGTAACTCACTTTAAAGAATTGAAAAAATGAGCTAAAAGACAATAAGCTGCAGATTGTAATTGAAGTAAAATCTGTGAAAAAACTGATTAGGTAATGGCTTATATGATCCCTTCAACTATGAAAAGTGCTCATCTTTGACCATTAATAGAAAGAAAGATCATCACGCATTTGTTTAGCTTAGTATAAGTAGAAGCCCAGATTCCAGATTTCAGCAACGATCGAAGAAAACAAATAGCCCAAGTATCAGATGACGACCAAGATTTTGCCAAAAAACTCAAAAGCCCTCGACTTCAGCAGCCTTGTTTCCCATTGGGGCTGCTGGATGATGAAGAAGATGCTTAAGGAAACTTGCGAAGATCTTGTTGTTCTTTTTTGGATGCAAGAAACCTTGAAGACAGGAGATGAAATTGAGGAGAGGGATCGAAGTGCGACTATTGAGCGAAGAGGGTATATTGACCACAGAACAGAGGAAGACGGCCGTACTAGGAAGAAACGGTCTAAATATTTGGTAGGGAAATGACGATAAAGCCCACCAAAATCACCATATTTACAAAAATACAACAACCGCTGGTCCAACGGTTCAAAAAGGTTTGCACGGTCTAAACGGTTTTCGACGGTTTTTTGAAATAATCAAACCTGTTTGTGAACCGGACTGGAGTCACTATCGGTTCGACAAGAACTGACCGGTCCAGTCCAATTTTTAAAAGATTGAGAAATTGTTGATGAGGAGTTTAGATGATCACTGTAGTCAATGATATTTTTTTCTGAAATATCACAAATACGCTCCTCCAAATCAAATGACTAGCACTCCAGTTTATCTTTGATAGAATGGAGATAGAAATTAAAAAAAGAAAAAATAGTTTACATGGTAATGTGAGATTAAAAAATACTTTACTTAGGCTCTGTTTGGTTGGACTGAAAATATTTTCCAGAAAATATTTTCATAATATTCGTGTGTTTGGTTCCAATAAGAACTTAGAAAATCTTTTCCTAATGAAAATGATTTACATCATTGGGTGTGAAATAACTTACTCAATAGACTTACTGAAGTTGTTTTCCAGGGATGCCGGCCACAACTCTCCCCTTCTCCCTATATCAAAAACACGCCTGAACTGTCAATGACAATTAAACTAAAAACCATTAATATTGACAGATCCACTACCAAATCTACCGTCAGCTACTTCAAATTCCTCTCCTAAATTGTTATTCCTTCTCTCTCAATCCCGTATACACAACATAGTCATGATGTGTAAATCTGCCTAGGACATCCATGGCAAGCAGCAGAAAAGGAAATTGACAAAGAACTATTTGGAAAGTGGGAAAAGAAAAGATTTTAATAGATCAATAAAGCTTTCCAAATTTGAATCTATGAAGAGATTTTCAAATCTTTTACCGGATTTTGGTAGCAAAATATCCTTGTGAAATTTGCTTCAATTGTCTTCAATTCTTTATTAGTCATCATTACATGATTAATTTGGAGAAGTATTATGGTTTTTTATGTGGCTGTTGTTCTATTTTCTTCTTGATATGAGAAAAAGGAAAGTGGGGTGATCGAGGGGCAGAGGATGGTTGTTTGTGATGGTTGAAGCGCAGCGGTGGCAGAGAAGAGTTATAAACAAGGTAAATCTGGTATTAGAGGCCCGTGAGAAGAAAGGAAGATGTGTTGATTAGCGGATGTTTCCAAAAACAAAGTATTTTCAAAAAGGTACCAAACATCCGAAAAAAATGGTGAAAACAAATATTTTCTCAGAAAATGATTTTCAAGGAAAATATCTTTTCAAGGAAAATATTCTACGTCCTACCAAACAGACTCTTAGCAATGTGTTTTTTCTCCCTAAGCAAATGTAACAATATGCAAAAACACAATAAATTTATACCTCTTTAAAAGTTGTTTTCCACATCTAATTCCATCCATTCAAATTTATAATAACTCAATCTCTATCTTAATTCCATCCATTCAAATTCGGTAACTATTCACATTGGAGGCGTCAAACCACGCGACCTACAGGGTGACAAAAACTAAATAAACAGCATTATGGATTTAGGAAAATTTTCTTTAGTCATAAAAACAATATAAACAGAATACAATGGATTAAGGAAATTTTCATTTAAAAAAAATGATTGTCTGAATATAAGCTACACTATTCACCTCAAATGGTCGTGTCTTAGCTAGCAAATCCAATTAACATGAACCCCAACCAACCTTCGTGGGTGACAATAAGCAATACGGAATTGTATGTTCTCATAGAAAATTTTTTTTTTTCTTTTTTACTTTGGACAATAGGGGATTATTTTCTTATCACCGCCCTAATTCTTTCCATATATGTATTGTGCTCTTGATTCTGTTAAATTATTTTTGGCAAATCGTCTTTTCCCCAGGACAAGTCAAATGGTATTTCGGATTTGAAGATGAATACTGCGCTTATTTCCCAAAAGAAGCTATGCTCATTGAATTTTTAACTGCTGTTAACAACACCAGCACAATACTTCTCTGAAAACTACACCATGGCTTCTGAGTTCTTACCGCATATAATAGTATCGATTGGCGACAAACACGATTTTTGAGCCTTTTAGGATTCTAAATTGAAGAATCAGCCTTAAGGCACAGAAAAATTTAATTCTTGAGGTGGGAGGCAAATTCTGCCGCAATGATTTAAATTTAAGGATATTTAACCAAGCATATGTAATTTGATCTATTAATAAAAAGAACAAATTTTTTTTCAGGAGGGGACAAAGTAAGGGTGGAGGTGAAGATTGTGAAGTTGACTTATGGTGTGCAAACAACAAAGACATTCCAATCCTGAAATCTTCTTAGAAATCTTCAGCAAAAGAATTACCTTGTTTAGCAAGTCGTCAGTACCAATATTTCCTAATAGCAATCCAAAGAAAGATCCAATTGACCAATTAGTTGCCTCCATGACAAGCAAAATAATTAGATTTGATCTTCTCAAGTGCTGCAAGAACATTGTCGATAGAGAATCTCTCCTTGGGGGATTCTGAAACACAATTTAGGGCCAGCTCCATGAGCAATGATAAACACTCCAACTTTTTACCCAAATTTTTATCTTCTGGCTCCAACAAGTTAGCATCAACAACTTGATGAATGGAGTCAGGCATAGCATCATTCACCCAACTCTTCAAGTTCATATCTTCAGCAAATAACTCATCGTTAGGCTTTCTTCTGGTAAAGACTTCCAACAACATAATTCCATAACTATAAATATCGCATGCCCTGGATACTAAACCTTCAAGTCCGTACTCTACAACACAAAATTTGAAATCCAACAAATATCATTAAAAGATAGAGGAAAAGATAATAGAGGAACAGTGTGAGAAGTTAGAAGTATCACCTGGTGCGATGTAACCAATTGTAGCCAAGGTCTTGGTTAATTCAACACTTTCCTCCTTTCCCAAAAATTTTGCAATTCCAAAATCGCTTACACAGGCAACCATGTCTTCATCAATTAGGATATTACTTGGCTTCAAGTCACAATGAATAACAGGTACTGAATATTCATAATGTAGATATTGCAAAGCTTTTGCCACATCTATCATTATGTCTAATCTTTGCAAAATATTTAAGAAATAGTTGTGGGAGTACAACCATTTCTCAAGACTCCCATTAGGCATGTATTCAAGCACGAGGGCCCTAAAATCATCTATACAACAACTACTGATGACTTTCACAAGATTCCTATGGCGAAGGTTGCGTAGAACTTCACATTCTGCATCGAAACTCTTTAAGGCACCTTCGTGTTGCAAATTAAACACCTTTACAGCCACAAAAGTCCCATCATCTAGAATTCCTTTATACACAGATCCAAAACTCCCAGAGCCAAGCAAATTGCTATCATTGTACTCATTAGTCGCACGTAGAAGTTCATAGTACGAAACTCTTTCTTTGGTTGTTACCGGTAACAAACTTGTTTCGCCATTTTTTACCCCTTTTTCCCTCAGACACAGCCTTAGGTATAGAAATGCCGATGCTAGGACAACCATAGTCCCTGTACTCCCCAATATAATAAATGTAATTCGAAGTGCCTTTTTCACCTTTGATCTGTGAATAGAAATTGGTTGGCATCGTGGGACATGATTCTTAGGATCTCCGCAAAGGGCATCATTAAAAATGAAGGATTCAAATGTGAAGCTCTTGAAAGGACCCCCAGAAGGAATTTCACCCTTTAAATGATTAAATGAAACATTGAAGCATTTCAAATAGTTTAGAGCCTCTAGTGACTTGGGAATCAAACCGGAGAGATTGTTATGTGACAAGTCTAGGGATGTTAAGCTTACCATGACCCCAATTGATTCCGGAATAGATTCTTGTAAGTGGTTGTGTGCTAAAGAAAGGCTTTGTAGATTCTTTAAATCACCCAATGTGCTTGGAATTTTGCCTGTAATTTGATTCCTTGACATGTTCACCATTATTGCAGCCTTTAAGTTTTGAATTTCGGGAGGTAAAAATCCGCTTATGGAGTTGGAGGACAGGTCGAGCTTCAATAGATCTTGGAGTTCCCACAAGCTTCCAGGAATACTTGAGGTCAATCTATTGTTGTCCAGGTAAAGTTCCCTAAGAGAAGTCATATTGCCAAAACAATTTAGGATTGGCCCTGAAATTCTGTTTCCGCTTAGATATAATTGGGATAACATGTGCATCTTACAAAGACTGTCTATATTGCTGGTTAGTCTATTTCCCGAGAGAGACAACACTTGAAGTTTGTATAAATTATTTGGAAATGGAATAACTCCAGTCAACTGGTTTACCTGTAGGTCAACTAATATTAGACTGCTCAAGTTACCAATTTCACTTGGGATGCTGCCTTTTATTCCACAAGCACCTGCTTGAAATTTTGTCAAGGACGTGGAAAGATTTCCAATTGAAACTGGGAGGAACCCCCGGAATGGATTTGCACTCACAATTAGAAATGTCAAGTACTTGCATTTTGTCAATGAAGTAATGAATTCCAAGTCTCCCCTTAGGCTGTTATTTGACAGATCAAGACTTTCTAGGAGTGCAAGTTCCCCAAGGGAGCTGGGCACAGGGCCAGTGAATTGGTTGGCTCCGAGAATTAGACGAGATAATTTGGAAGAATTTGCAATTGATGCCGGTATTAAACCACCATAGTAATTTTTGAACAAATTAATATTCTCCAAGTTGGGCGATCTATCACCCACATTTGGAGGAAAATTGCCTGTTAGAGAATTAAATTCAAGTGCAAGATCTCTCAGCCTTGATAGGTTGAAGATCCCAACAGGAATGGGGCCACTCAAACCGTTGGATCCCATGTAGAGTAGCTCCAATTTGTGAAGGTTGCATATCTCCGGTGGAATTTCACCTAACAAAAGTATATAATAATTGCGAGAACTCGAATTAACACCTATGCTAAGATGCTACTTGAGAAAATATTTTAAATAATTGAAACTATGTTTATTAAAAAGCTATGTGAGGTTAAATATCCCAATAGGTATGGAGCCATTTAACTCATTGAATTTGAAATGAAGTTTCTCCAAGTTGTGAAGGTTGGACATTCCTTCTGGCATTACATCTATCAAATAATGCATGAATGTGAAAAGAGTAATTTTTTGAAGAATCCAGGAAACAAGCATTTTAACAGCTTGTATGACATGATTTTAGAAATCACTTAGCAAAGGATATAAAAGTGAAACTCTTCATTCCTGGTAAGTTTTTACCTGTTAAAAAGTTCACAGAAAACCGAACAACGGCAAGCATTGTCAAATTCCCAATTGCTTTCGGTATAGACCCTGTAATTTGGTTTTCTAATACTTGGAACACCTGCAGATTTTGAAGATTGCCAATTTCTCGTGGAATGACACCTGCCATTTTACATTCGTAATTTGAAATCTTGCTCACAAAATAAGTGTTAAACATAGAATATTGAATGTTGAAATGTACAAGGTATACTCTACTAACTGTTCGTTAAAATGACTAATTTCAATTATAATGATTTCATGCCATGCTTAATGCTAATAATTAGTATTACATTGTTTGAACAAGGGAAAATTAATAAAAGAGCTTAGGCTCAGCACTTCCCTATACCGTGTAAATTGTTGACTCCAATGTATAATCTCTGATGCATCTCTAAATTGCCAATTTCTTTTTGTATGGTTCCAGTAAATTTTTTGAGTGAAAATGACAACATCTCAAGTTGTGAACATTGAGATAAACTTGATGGGATTTGACCATGTATCTGATTGAAAGAGAGATATTTACCTTTGAGATTTGGAAGATGGTTGCACATATCAACAGGAAGAGTACCAGATAAGCTATTGAATGTGCATGCAACATGTTTTAATGTTGAGATGTTGAACATTGCCAATGGAATGGAACCAACCAGCTGATTTATTTGAAGAAACAATCATTTCAAGCTATGGAGGTTCCCAATATCTTCGGGAATTTTCCCTCTCAGGTAATTACCAAGTAAATTCAAATATTTGAGGTTTGATAGGTTTGATAGGTTTGAGATGGAAGGAGGAATTGGACCATTAAAATTACTTTTTCTCAAAGCCAAGGTTTGAAGTTTTGGAAAGTGACCAATGGGGTCTCACAATTTGGCCATTGGTCATTTCCCACAAGTTGGAGATCATGTAACTCCTCAACATTTTAATGTAACTTTTCAGATTTTGATATAATTCCTTAGCATTTTTATATAACTAATTTTCTCTCTAAAATCAACTCGTTTTTTGCATTTTTCAGTTCAAATTTTATCCATATGACAACATCTCAACTATTCATTTTACCAAATAAATCATGACTATCAACTTGTGTCCAATGAAACTTGTGAGGCCTCAAATCCAACCACATTGGAACCTCTCCAGTGAATTGACCAGAGGATAGCCATACGCCCCTCCAATCGCATCACTCGGTTTAGAATTTTAGCAACGTGCTTTGTGGTTTAGAACTAAAGTAAACTGCGGAAGACGCCTATCAATGTGGACTTTAGACGTGGTCAATGTATTCAATCAATTACAAACTCATTGTAAAGTATAATATATAACCGCGTCACCAAATTCAACCCAAAAAATGGGGATATTATCAAACTCAATTCAAAAATTTGATAATTTTTTTTAAAGAAATAGTTTTAACACAAATTTACTATTATTACTGTAACTCTTCATTACCACATATTTTGCATTGTAAATTCGTTTCAACCATTGAGGTTCATTTTCCCAATTGAAATTACCATCTTCGTTCCTATCTCTAATGCTAGAGAATTCAGCCAAAAAGACAGTAATAATCATAAAATCCAAGTGGAAAGAGTTCGATGGAAGAGATTTTGCTTCCCTGTCCTTACAAGGAGACAGTGATTTATATTAAAACAACTAATCATTCCCTCAAAGTTATTTTAGCTCTTTATCTTTGTTCAGTGGAATAATATGTTTAATTTTTATTTTAAATTTAGAACTTTTTCAAAACTTTCTTTTATAAAACCGAGTTCAGTTCACTGAAATTGTAAAGAAATTTTACTTGGTTTTTCCATTCATATCATAGTAGTAAATATTTTTTTTCTTAAAGTAAAATTCATCATTTTGAAAAGTCTTAGAGCAGAATTCTATCAGCTACTTACTTCTTGGAATGAAACACAAACTCATGGATGTTTGAATCAACAAGTCATCATACTTTTTCTTACCTTTGATTGTGGAATTTATCCGCGCATGTTGCGAATATTCTAAGTTAATCTATTTTAAAAATATCAAGCACCTATTTATTATTCCCATTAACCATTACAGCTTTCTCATTGTTTTAATTGTATATAGTAATTGTGAGAACACGAATTAACATCCATGCTACTGATATACTACATGAGAAAAGTATTTTAAATATTTATTTAAAAGCTACACAAAGTGCATGCACAGCACGAGACATGTGTACATAACAGAATCATTTCAATAAGTAATAACATTAATTTATCTAGATATTGATAATCCGATGAGAGTGCTTGGATTAATATGAAACTGAAACAACTTTTCTTTCTTCTTTCTCCAAAAAAAAAAAAAAAAAAAGAAGAAAATAAAAAGAGAAAAGGCTATAGTGAATGCTTAGTGCAACGTAACCGTACCTGTCAAAGAATTATCCCACAAAAGAAGTGTGTTAAGCATTGTCAAATTCCCAATTTCTCTAGGTATAGAACCCATAATTTGGTTTCGTTCAATTCCCAACTCCTCAAGTTGATGAAGATTGCCAATTTCTGCTGGAATCACACCTATAAAAATTTTCCCTACTCTATATTTAGAATTTGATAATCTGGCGAAGTTGCAAGTAAATCTAATGAATATCTCATTCTGTAATTAACGTAGAACTACAACATTCTTGCTTACTCCGGAATACGGGTAAAAAAAAAAATCACTTAAGATCCTCTGTGCCACTTTTCCTAGTGCCAATTTAGTGCCACTCTCAAATTTTTCATCTTCAATTTTTCTAAGGAGTTTTATATAGATTTAGTTCACGGTCCCCTTATAGATTGTGGTTTTAGAAAAATCACATGAGTGTAGCAATACATCTTTTACGAAAGTGAATCAAAGATATTTAAGATATTCATATAACTCTTGTTTGAACTATTGTATCAACAAGTTGAGCCTTGTGAAACATATTCATATAAAATATTTTTTAGACATGTTCAAAATTTTCAACTGTATCATTACCGTACGGAAATTAGGATTTGCGAGAGAGAATAGAAAATATATAATTTAGCAACTTAATTTCACACACGCATAGTACATTTGAACAATACACACGCATATTATTTATATACACAGCTCTTAGAACCCAAAAATTCGTTTGATTGAAGCCAAAAATTTGTTTGCGTCGTAATTATACTTTAATTACGTATCTATGGAGAACGTTCAATTGAAACAAAGAGAACTAAAAACCCTCAGAAAACTTTGGATAATCCAAAAATTAGGCTGGAAAAGGTGAAAAGCATGAAATGGTCGGAGTAGGCATCATACCTTGTAAATTGTTGCCTCCGAGGTATAATAATTCAAGCATCACTAAGTCGCCAATTTCTTTTGGTATGCGTCCGCTAAATTTGTTATAAGATAATGACAGTATCTGAAGTTGTGAACATTGAGATAAACTTGATGGGATTTGACCATGTATATCATTGTCTGATAGATGAATCCATTTAAGATTTGGAAGATGGTGGCATGTGTCAACAGGAAGAATACCAGACAAGTTATTGTACGTCAGAGCCAGCATTTCCAATGCTGAGATATTGAAGATGCTCAAAGGTATGGAACCAATAAGCAGGTTATTGACAAAACTCAGAAGTTTCAAGCTACGAAGATTCCCAATCTGTTCAGGAATATTCCCTCTTAGGGAGTTACCTTCGATATCCAGAACTTCCAGTTTTGACAGGTTTGATATGGAAGCAGGAATTGGAGCAGTAAATTTGTTGTAACCTAAACCCAAGTATTGAAGTCGTGGAAAGTGACCAAGCCACATTGGAATTGCTCCACTAAAGTTGTTGGACCTTAATTTGATGAACTTTAGGCGGTGTAACCGCGACAACTGTTCAGGCAGACTGCCATGGAAATAGTTATTTTTGAGGTCAAGAGAAACAAGAAAGGAGAGGTTTCCCAGTTCTGGAGGAACGGTGCCTGTGAGTCTCATTCCTGAAATATTTAAAGAAGTAACTCTTTGGTGTTTAGACCCGCACTCAACTCCAATCCAGTCACAAACGGAAGAGGTTGCAGCATTAGAAGACCAGTTTTTTGAAAAGAATTGATAAGGATCTGAAGTGATGTGGGCTTTCAGGGCTAGGAGAGCAGATTGATCAGTGGCAATATTTGTTTTCTTCATGGCTGTGGAAGCCAAAATGAGACAGTGTTGCACTAAAACAAGTGCAAAAAGGTAGTAGTAGAAGAGTCTCTCCATATCAACCTTGATGAATTTGGAAATGTTGATGGACTCTGAAATTAGAGGCAACTGCATTGAGTGTGTATGTGTGTGTGTATGTGTGTGTGTGTGTGTTAATTTTACAACTAGAAATTTGCGTTTACAATGAGCGTAATTTCAAACTTGCATTTCAAAACCATTTCATCTTAATTACGAACAAATTCCACTTTGTTTATACCTTGAGGGTTGGCTGAAGTTGACTTCTTTATTATCCCGAGTCCGAAATTCAACATGACTGTGACATGAGTTGACAGCGGATTACACACAAGGGAACTCCCATCATATTACGCGGTTTAGCAGATTGAAATTCAAACTTGATGAAATCATGCAATTTATGTAACTGTCACAATTATTTGTTCTCCTACATAGTAGAAGTTAACCGTTTGAATAAAATGTAATTAATCACAAGCTTATTAATTTCTATTTGAATCATTGACTACAAGTTGGTTTGCAATTTATTCATTTTCCCATTTGTTCAAATTAGCCATCAATTTACCATCTCCGTCCATGTATATGTATCTACTAGATTGCTCATGGAAATTGACCAATAAGGAATTAATCTGTTGAAATATTAGGATACAAATTCTTGTAATTATCCTTTCCTTTTTAAGTGATAGGCTTGATTATAGTAATTGATTATAAGTGATTGATTATAGGTGATTAGGCTAGATTATAGTGATTGATTGTTGGTGATTATATTACCACATTTGTATCGGTCATGATTAACTTGTATATGACCACTATATGTACTCTATACAAAGATGAATAAAATGTGTGAGAAAACATATTCATCATTGTAAAGATAATCAACTGATGGTTTTAGGCTGACTCAAACTGATCTCTGGTATACACAGACAATCACTTTTGAGTTCTTGCAAGTTTGTTAATTCAAAGGTAAAAAAATCATTTAGTTGCACTAATGGGCAAAAGTTTGTCAGTTAACAAATGTATAGAAAATTTTAATTGCAAAATATGAAGACGAAAAACTTAATTCAATTTGCATATTGAGATCCTGATTACACAATTGCATGAGTCTTAATGGATAATTGAATAATTAAAAAAAAGTGGAACTGCTAAATTAATTACCTTGAGTTTTTTTGTAATATAAAAACCTTGATTTTTAAAATCTTATAAACGATATCATAGTGAGTCCATCTTAACATTTAAAGAGGGAATTAATATAAGCTTGAAAAAAAAAAAAGAAATCTTGTCCCAAAAGAAGGGCATAAGGAAGTCTGGAAAGTGAAGTTAAGGGAAAGCCAATAAAATCCACATCAGAAAAATGTCTGTTCCATCCGAAGACTCCCAGGCTAAAATCTCCCTTACCAAATTTTTATGGGAAGGCACAAAATTGGACATTCGTCGAATTTATGTTACCAGCATTTTGCACTAAATCCAACCAATTGATCGATTAAAGAAATTTGAATAGCTTATGAGTATTAATTCATAAATAAAAATTATGTACGAGCAACAAAATTGTATACTCTTATAATCTTATAGGTAACAAAATTTATGATTTTATAATTTTTTTATATCTTTCAGATTTAGAACTTATTTGAAATTTATTTTTTGAAATTAAGGTCTAGTTCTTCAAACTTTCAAAGAAAATTTTATGTTTTATTTTCCAATCGTGTCACATTAGCATACATTGTGTTCTTGAAACGAAAATATCTTGCAATTTTCCTATGTTTGAAAGAAGCAAACTCATATGAAATTATAAAGGAACTGATCACATGTTTTCTGACATTAAATGGCAAACTTTATTTGCAAATTTTGTAAATAGAAGAGAATTTAGGAATTAGAATTTGTATTGCAAAATAAGTAGTAAGATTTTAAGAGTCATTCATTAGAATTGTAATAGTTACACATTAAAGAGAATATATTAATGGATTAAAAATAAATTGAAAGTCTTGACTTAAAACATGACTAAATTTAAGTAATCGATAGGAATTATGAGAGGATATGGAGATACAAGTATGTTTACTAATATAATTTTTTTCTTAAAATTAACAAAAGAATAAAGATAATAAATTAAAATGCTAAAACAGGTAAATTAAGTGGAAGATATCCACATGGACATTATCTTGAACATAGTCCGCGTGTGTTTTCATATTTACTTTTACTCAATTTCGTTCTTCCTCCATTAATATCAATAAAAATATATTTTATAAAATGATCTCAGTAATTATCATAGTTATTGGAGTAGTACGCATAACTAATTATCTGCCTGAATGAAATGCAATTAATTGCCAATAAATAACTTGGCTGAATTATCAAGGACATGTATATTTATAAACTATTCCTTTTCTCATTTTTTTCAAATTAGCCTTCACGTATCATCTCTATTCATCTCTTAACCAGATTGCTGAAGAATTTGTTCAAGAAAGGATCTTTTTTTTGGGTAAATTACTATTAACCCCGCTGTGATATCGCTTCTGACCACATAAACCCCCTATGGTTTCCAAATGACAGCATAACCCCCCTGTGGTTTTATGAAATATGAAAAATTGACGAAATTAATGCATCGTCACGTAATATTCCCGAAATATTCTAAATTTCCTTCTATTGATGCGGAATATTTCGTAACGGTAAGTGGATTAAACATGTCTAATGCGGAATATTTCGTCCATTTTTCACCTTTCATAAAACCACAGAAGGGTTATGTGGTCACATTGAAGTCATAGGGGGTTATGTGGTTGAAAGCGATACCAAAGGGGGTTAATAGTAATTTACCTTTTTTTTGGCCCCACTTTGAACCCAATCTATGCCAAACAAACCATCACTTCTAATTTCTATAAATTGTTGTAATTTGTTAAACTCAAAGTTAGAACAGTCAGTTAGTCGCAATAATGGTCCAAAGTTAGTCATTGTACAAAATATTTGGACAAATTAAATGCAAAAAATGAAGATACAAAACTTAATTCTAATTTCATATAATATAGATTCTGATTCAATATAAGTTTCAAAAAAATTTATTATTATTTTAAAAAATTAGTATTTGTTGGTAGCTCTTCATTATCACAATATTTTTTTTTTCTTTGAATTGTGCATTATCAAAACATTTCCGCTGAATTTTGAACAAATTTCATTTATATTTTTTGGGTTAATTACATTTTACCTCCCTGTGGTTTTCGGATAAATTACATGATCCCCTTATATTTTCAAAAGCAATATATCACTCCCTATGGTTTTGGTTAAAGTGTCAAACTAGTGAAAATTCCCTTTCGTAACGGTCCGTGGGCAAAATGTCCAAATTACCTCGTACAAGTACTAAAAATTACCATGGGATGATGTATAGCTTTTAGAACCATAAAGGGTTTATGCTATTCATTTTGAAAACCACAAGGGGGTAAAGTGTATAACTTTTGAAAAAATATACATGCACGCACAGAGATAAAACAGTTAATCATTAGGGTAATTTGGACATTTTACTCACGTTTTGTTACGAAAGGAAATTTCTGTTACTTTGACATTTTAACCCAAACCACAAGGAGGTGATGTATAACTTTTTGAACCATTTGGGGGTTATGTCATTTATCCAAAAACTACGGGGGAGTATTGTGCATTTTACCCTTTTTTTTTTTTTTTTGAGGGTGGACTCCTATTGACTGCGTTATTCCCCCAAGCTCACTCCAACATGATTATGAATGGACTATCACATTACAAGGTTTAGAACTTCGCCAACGTGTGTTGTGGGGTAGAACTTAAGCAACGTGCGTAAGACGCCTATCAATGTGGACTTTAGACATGATAAATGGTATTCAATCAATTACAAACTCATTGTAAAGTATAATATATAGCCGCATCACCAAATTCAACCCAAAAAATGCTGATATTATCAAAAATTACTAAGTTTTGTTAAAAAAATATATATTTTTAAGAAAAATTTACTATTATACTGTAACTCTTCATTACCAAATATTTTTGCCTTGTAAATTCGTTTCAACCATTGAGGAGGACATGTAACAAGTGTGTTCATTTTCCTAGTTGAAATTACCCTCGTTGTTCCTATCTCTAATGCTAGAAATTTCAGCCAAAAAGGCTGTAATAATCATAAAATCCAAGTGGAAAGAGTTTGATGGAAGAGAGATTTTGTTCCCTTAAGCATTCCCTCAAGGTTATGTTAGCATTAATCTTTGTTCAGTGTACATAGGTTTTAAAAAAAAAAAGAAATACTATGTTTAATTTTTTATTTTAAGTTTGGAACTTTTTCAAAACTTTCTTTTATAAAACAGCCTTGAGTTCACTGAAATCTAAAAGAAATTTTACTTCGTTTTTCCATTCATATCATAGTAATAAATGTTTCTTTTCTTAAAGTAAAATTCTTCATTTTGAAAAATCTGAAGCAAAATTCTAGCAGCAACTTAACTTGGAAATGTGGGAAACGAATAGAGGGTGGACCGCTTAGAACTCTACGACTCCATCCCAGAGGTCGGAAGTTCGAATCCCACCAGAATCATTCTCCTCCCAATATAATAGTATAAGTTTGATAAAAAAAAAAAAAAACTTGGAAATGTTGATAGACTGCGAAAGTAGAGGCATCTGAATTGAGTATATACGTGTGTTAATTTTACGATTAGAAGTTTGCATTTATTATGAGAGCAACGTCAAATTTGCATTTCAAAACCATTTCAGCTGAATTGTGATCAAATTCCAGTTTGTTTTTTCCTTGAGGACTGACTCGGGCGACGCCCAAGTCCAAAATCCAGCATGATTAAGACATGAATTGCGACAGTAGAATACACAAAAGCGTGCTTCCAAGCAACTTCTCTATCTGCAGAAGTCCAAAATTCACAATGAAAATGACATGAATTGACAGTTAAATAGACAAAAGGCTACTCCAGTCATATTACTCTGTTTAGCAGCGTGTAGAGGACGATAAGAATTGATATTGGAATTCAAACTTGATGAATTCATGCAACTTATCTAACTGTCACAATTAGTGGTACTCCAACATGGTAGAAATGAACTGTGTGAATAAAATGCAATTAATCACAAGCTTATGTACCCTTTCCCCCTTATCCCCAGTCGGCCTTTGAGCCGAGTTTTCAAAAAAGACTTGTCCCACGTCGGGACTTTGAACTTACGAGTGTTAGTACTTAAGCCCCATGATTCATCCCTTAAGTCAGCAATTGCGTTTTGGAATGGATTGTGGAATTGGTTTAGGTTCCCTTTCCCCCTTATCCCCAGTAGGCCTTTGAGCTGATAAAAAGTCGTCATCGACTATTTCAATTCCACGAAAACACCTACTATATTATTTGAACAAGGTTGGTACTACATTAAATATCTGTGCAGAACCAGTAGCGTCTTCTCTTATAATAATCACATTTAGAGGCAAAATTAATTTACTACTTTATTTAGGAAAATGCTGCGATGACAAAGAATAACAAAGAAAAATAGTAAATTTGGATGGAAAAATGGTAAATTTTTTTTTATGTACCTTTTTTAACACTTATGGTAACTATTGGTTATTACAATATTGTCCCTTTAATTATTGCTCCCCACTTGCAATGTTGCCAAGACAGTCAAATGGCTGGAAATTAATTATTGTTCATCGCTTCTTTTACTCATACCAAGCTTATGTACCAAGGAAATATCTGGGGTTTGCATGCTTCAAATAGTTCAAATTGGCGTTATTAGATAAAATAAATTATCATAATCAGATAATCATAATTGTACCATGTATGAAGTGACCTTTTCGTATAGCGAGTATTTCTTACAATAGGGACGATTTTAAGTGTAATTTCAGAAGTTAGTTATTTCTTGGTAATCAATCTTGGAGGTAAGCTATAAAGAAAGAAAATAAGAAGCCTAGTAATTAATCTCTTTGCAACCTGATGCGGAAAGATGACAAAATTTTCTCAATTTGACATCGTCCGGCACCCAAAATCTCGTTTTTATAGAGAAACTATAGATATTCTATTGACATTGTATCTAAGCGTTTAAGCTTTCGAACTCGGAGAACATCAATTAAATCACCAAAAATGATATTTCCAAGTATCAAATTCATTGCCATGCTGCGACTAATTATAATGGATGTTTTGGAGGCCAACATACGAAAAAATTAACTAGCCAGCAATATTATTGGCAAAATATAGACACCACGGGCAGACGAACCATTGTGCAGAGGATCCCTGACTGCTTTTGGCATAGAAGTATTTGGCACCTTGGATTTCCAATAAATATCAAGATCTGCATAGCTTGCCACAACTGCTAGTCTGATAAAAATCATACACAGAGGAAAATTATCAGAAAAAATAATACTCCAGCATTTACCAAAGAATTATATTATCAATCACAATGAATAATAGTTTATACTTACATAAAGAAGGGGTGTTTGGTAAATAGAGAGGGAAATGGGTATTAGTAGTTATGGAATCCATTATTCATATTTGGAGAGCAACTATCATTCCTTCAACCAAAATAAAAGTAATCATTAACTGAGAAATCTATGATTCTTCTAATATATTATTATATCAAACTTATTAATCTTTTCGAGGAGGCAGAATGATACGCATTTTATTATTGAACCAAAAAAATTGAAGGAATTGTTAAAATTCATACTCATTGTAATATTAATAATATTTACAGTAATAGTGATTGAATAATTTGAATAAAACGGCTCTGAAATATGCAATGGCGGAGGCTTGAGCAACTCCTTAGTAATTTGGACAAAACAGAACGCACGGCAGAATGAATGGAAGCAAGGGATCGGGACTTACTTGCCCCTGTAAACCAAACAGTATAGTCGAGATGTCCATCACAAGTAAATTGGAATCATTATTTACAAGTAAACATCATAAAATCTAGATGCTTGAGAAAAGCAACGTGTCACCTAATTGATGACTAGTCTAATTACTTCAACTGTCTGAGGCTCATACGCTTTCAATGCAATGAAGCCACATGTGAGTGTGGGGTACACATTGAAGATTGATGATAATCATACATCTTTGCTAGAAAGAGGTCTGGCTAATTCTGTTAAGGGTTAGAGCCTTAAAGATAGAAAAAGAAATGACTATGATACGTCTCCAAAATGCTCGTCAATGAACTAACGAATAAAAGGAGTGGGATGGCCCTTTATTGTGTTGGACTTTTGGATCATATATCTAATAACAAACAACCACTAACTTTAATAAGGTTACATACCTAATGACAACGATTTTATGCAAATTGCACCATGTAAGTTATCGTATCACGTATCTCTTCTGATTGAGAATTGATATTTTTGGGGATTAACATCACGATTCTTGTTGCCAGTGATCATCCCAGGCAAAGCCTACTTTCATACCAACTGAGCGCAATGATGGAATAATTTCAACACCAAATTCCTAAAGAAATTGTGTCAAAGATGCAAGAAAACTTGCAATTTTATTGAATAATTAAGAATAATAATGTCTAATTACTTAAAAGGAGGCTAAAGAAGTCTTTTGTAGTCCTAAAATTCACCTACGCCAGTACTAAGAAGAATGCTTAAAAGAATTACAAAAGAATAAGAAATCTACTAACAATAACTAAAAGCTCATAAAATATTCGTTAGCCAGCCACAGGATTCTTTGAAAGCCAGCCGTGAGTAGCGGGTCAAAAGGCAAGTCGGGCTAAAGTACGATGCATCTACCACGAGCGGTGGGGGTCAGCCGTGGCCACGACTCAAGACACGGTACTGCAGCGGTGGGGACTAGCCGTTAACCATGGGCGCATCTACATCATCACCCATTAGTGGCTACTCTCTCTTCCTTGTAGCCGTGGATGTATCCTAAAGTATCCAGGCGTGGCTAGGTCCGTGGCTTTTCTCTTTTTCCTTAACACGGTCTTGATATGTTGGTTAAAAATAGGGTATTTATTGGTCTAATTTATTAGAGAGTTCTAGATAGTTTAGAGAGAGATTTTGTATAGTCCATAGAATTTATTGAGAGTGTTTTTTTTATTGTATGAAATATTAATAATATTGTGAGTTTTTATTTTCTTCTTCCCATATATTTTCTTGTGATAAATTTCTCTCAATTCTGTTATTCTATGAGTTCATATTTGAGCTCATCAATTTTGTGGTATCTACAAAAGATGATTTGGAAGATCAGGTTCCCTTTGGGCATGCATTGCAGCCAAAAATGACAATATATTGGTTGTATAATTGCTTCCTTTTTATACATCTTTTTTTTATAGGGATTGGGAAAATATTATTGTCTTGGCTGTATAATCGCATCAATTTTCTCTAGTAGAAGTAAGTGTCACAAATTAGTGCAACTTACTGTGATACTTGAATTGCTCAAAATAAAAATGTTTCTTTTAGGAGTTAGTTAGCAGATTTGTTTGTTATTTGTGGAAATAAAATAGGAAGTATGTTAACTCCTCTTAGTTAAACTAGTTGAGATTTTTTAGGGAGATTTGATTCTCTTAGTCAAATTAGTTGAGATCTTTTAGGAAGTTCTTTAGTATAAATTGAGGTGTAACTCATAGCTATATGTAACTGCACTTCAGTTTCATTTTGGTTTTTCTCTCTTGATTGAGTAATAATATTAATCTTCTTCTTCAAGTTGTTTGTTCTGCAACAACTTTCTTTTACACTTTCAATTTGTGTTATGGTATCAGAGCTTGGTTGCCTACCAAGTGTTTGATATTATCACTCAATCAAGATGAATGGTGGGAGTGCTTCTTCTAGTGCCTCTGTAGAAAAGCTTGTTGGTAACAATTATAATTACTGGCGGTTGTGTATGGAAGCTTTTCTACAAGGGCAAGACTTGTGGGATCTTATCATTGGTGATGAAACGACAATTCCACCAGATAATCCCCAGAATGCCAATTTGCGACGGCAATGGAAGATCAAGTGTGGAAAGGCTCTATTTGCTTTGCGGACATCAATTAGCAGAGAATACATTGACCATGTTCGTGATTTGAAGTCCCCAAAGCAAGTGTGGGAGACACTTGAAAAGCTATTTACTAAGAAAAATACAGCCCGGTTGCAATACCTTGAGAATGAGCTAGCTGCAGCAACTCAAGGTAATCTTTCAATAGAAGAATATTTCTTGAAAGTTAAGAATTTGTGTGCTGAAATTTCAGAATTGGATACTGAAGAGCCAGTGAGCGATGCACGCTTGCGCCGTTATCTTATTCGTGGTTTGCGGAAAGAGTTTATGCCTTTTGTATCTTCCATACAAGGGTGGGCAAATCAACCTTCAATCATAGAGTTAGAAAATTTGCTTTCAAATCAGGAAGCTTTGGTGAAACAAGCGACGAGTAACAGCAAGCTTCTTCCTCAACCAGAGGATGTGCTTTATGTCAAAGATCAAAAGAAAAGGAATTCTTCCTCAAAGTCTTTTGCAGGTAATAAAAACCAGTCCAAAACTGATGAGCAGCCTAAGGGAACTTCCAAAGCTTGTTACAGGTGTGGAAAGCTAGGACACTTCAAACGAGATTGCCGGGTGAAAGTGGTGTGTGATCGATGTGGAAAACCAGGCCATATCAAGTCCAAATTGTCGTGTCAAATTGCAAGAAACAGAAGCAAATGTGGCACAAGAAAGTAGTGAATTTCAACAACCAAATTGGGAGAAATGTTTGGCCATTGAAGTCATTGACCAGCCCATGAATGTAACTTCTGTAGTGCACCAAACCAATGCACCTGCAGATGCCAATATTTCTATTGACTACAACAAGGAATGGATTGTTGATTCTGGTTGTTCTCATCATGCAACAGGAAATGCTACTCTATTATCTGACGTTCGACCACACTGTGGGAAAAAGGTCATTGTGACAGCTGACAATTCATTACATCCAGTGATGGAAGAAGGTGACTCAAATGATGAGGGTGGTTTTCTCAAGGATGTTTTTCATGTTCCTGGCTTAAAGAAAAATCTTGCTTCAGTCTCTCAAATAACAGATTTGGGTAGGTATGTTCTCTTTGGTCCTGATGATGTTAAAGTTCTTTCAAATGTGAAGCATATTGCAGCTGATGTTTTGTTTACTGGAAAAAGAAAAGAATCACTATATGTGTTGTCTGCAAGTGATGCATATATTAAAAAGGCAGGTCAGGTTGCAAGTTCAACACTTTGGCATGCTCGTTTGGGTCATGTGGGCTATCAATTGCTGCAGAAAATCTCCACAAACCAACTTCTTGATGGCATTCCTATTTTTAAAGATATTCATCATGATGAGGTTTGTTCGGGTTGTCAATATGGAAAATCTCGTCGTCTTCCTTTTCCCAATTCAGATAATAGAACATCTACTGCGTTACAATTGGTTCATTCAGATCTGTTGGGGCCAACAAGGACACCTAGTTACACTAGGTTTTCATTATGTGATGGTGATTGTGGATGATTTTTCTCGGTTCAGCTAGGGTCTACTTCTTAGAACATAAAAGTGAAGCTCTTTCCAAATTTATTCAGTTCAAGTGTGATGCAGAGAAAGAATTTGGACTGCCAGTTAAGTGCCTGCGCACGGACAATGGAGGAGAATTTTTGTCAAATCATTTTCAAGGACTATTGTAGAGAACATGGGATTCAGCGTCAAATGACTTGTCCAGAAACCCCACAACAAAACTGGGGTTGCCGAGCGCAAGTTAGCTCATCTTACATCTATGTGCTTGTCTTGGCTACATGCAAAGAATCTTCCAAGAGAACTATGGGTTGCAGCTTTCCATACTGCATGTCATGTCATAAATCGGCTCCCTCCATGGCCGGGGAAAGAATCATCTCCATTTGAATTATTGTATGGTCGTAAACCTAATGTGAGTTATTTTCGAGTTTTTGGATCTATTTGTTATGTTCATATTTTAAAACATAACCGAACTAAGCTTGACCCAAGGGCAAGACGTTGTATTTTTGTTGGCTATGACACTCACAGGAAAGGATGGAGATGTATGGATCCAGAAACAAAAAATGTCATTGTCTCTCGTGATGTGGTATTTGATGAAGTCACATCTTTCAAGTTCCATGCAAATGATGGCACAAGTACTACTGATCTTGCGCTTTTTCCTGATGATCTTACAATCAGAAATGGGGAGAGCAATATTTCTTCATCTGAAGAGAATATTCAGCTTGATGAAGTCACTGAGGCTATCACACGAAGATCAACAAGACAAACAAAGCAACCTAATTATCTAACTGATTATGAAGTTCAATTAAATCAGGCTTATGTTTTGTCTTGTTTCTTCAAGGAAGATTTATGTGGGAATGAGCCAAAATCCTATGATGAAGCTAAGGGGATTCCTGAATGGGAAGAAGCGATGCAAGAAGAAGTTTCAGCTTTAGAAAAAAATTGCACATGGGAGCTCGTACCAAAGCCAAAGGATGTTGATTTAGTTACCTGTAAATGGGTTTACAAATTAAAGAAAAGAGCTGATGGTCAGATTGACAGATTCAAAGCTCGTCTTGTAGCTCGTGGGTTTTCTCAAAAATATGGTCAAGATTATGATGAGACTTTCAGCCCTGTTGCAAAAATGGTAACGGATTCGAACAATCATTTCTCTAGCTGCTAACAAAGGATGGAAGTTGTGGCAATTAGACGTAAAAAATGCATTTCTTTATGGGGAGCTGGATCATGATATCTTTATGGAACAGCCACTTGGTTTCATTTCTAAGGAGTTTCCTAATCATGTGTGCAGACTCAAGAAGGCATTGTATGGTCTCAAGCAAGCTCCACGTGCCTGGTTTGGTAAGATTGCTCAATATCTTGCCTTTTGTGGTTTTAAGTCTTCAGATGCTGATCCAAGCTTATTTATTAAGAAAACATCCACTATGTGCACTATGCTTTTGTTATATGTAGACGATATGATTATTACGGGAGACAATAGTGTTGAAATTAATAGCCTTCAGGATGCCCTGTCTGTTCGTTTTGAAATGAAAAGTTTGGGTGAAGCTAGTTGTTTTCTTGGTCTGGAAATTGAAAAATATGATGGCTATTTTGTTTCTCAAAAAGGATATGCAGCAAGCTTACTGCAGCGGTTTCGTATGGGGGAGTCAAAAGCAATGACTACTCCCATGGAACCTTGTCTCAAGCTAGCTAGAAATGTAGGAAAGCCCTTGGGAGATGCAACACTTTTTCGACAGGTTGTTGGTTGCTTATTTTATTTAACCATCACGAGACCTGACATTGCATATTCTGTTGGAGTTATCTCTCAGTTTATGGATCAGCCATGTGAGAGTCATTTAATTGCAGCAAAGAGGATTCTTCGTTATGTAAAAGGCACTCTAAGTTATGGATTAATGTACAGGCGGTCTATGTCTTTTTCTTTGAGAGGTTTTGTCGATGCAGATTGGGCTGGTGATGTGAATGACAGGCGTTCCACAATAGGTTTTTGCTTTACTACAGGTTCTGCTGCAATTTCTTGGTGCAGTAAAAAACAAAACACTGTAGCTCTTTCAAGTTGTGAAGCAGAATATGTGGCAGCTACTATGGCTACTCAGGAATGTCTGTGGCTTAAGAGACTTATTCAAGAATTGGTGTCTACTTTTAACTACCCAGTTTCTATTTATTGTGATAACCAGAGTGCAATAAAGCTTGCTGAAAATCCAGTGTTCCATGCACGCACGAAGCATATTGAAACTCATTTTCACTTTGTTCGAGAAAAGGTGCTAACTCGGGACATTGAATTGCAAAAAATACGAACTGAAGAACAAGTTGCTGATTTATTTACTAAAGCACTTGCCAAAGCCAAATTTGAAGTTTTCCGTGAAGCTCTTGGTGTTATTGACAGTAAGTTTGCACTAAGGGGGAGTGTCACAAATTAGTGCAACTTACTGTGATACTTGAATTGCTCAAAATAAAAATGTTTCTTTTAGGAGTTAGTTAGCAGATTTGTTTGTTATTTGTGGAAATAAAATAGGAGTATGTTAACTCCTCTTAGTTAAACTAGTTGAGATTTTTTAGGGAGATTTGATTCTCTTAGTCAAATTAGTTGAGATCTTTTAGGAAGTTCTTTAGTATAAATTGAGGTGTAACTCATAGCTATATGAACTGCACTTCAGTTTCATTTTGGTTTTTCTCTCTTGATTGAGTAATAATATTAATCTTCTTCTTCAAGTTGTTTGTTCTGCAACAACTTTCTTTTACACTTTCAATTTGTGTTAGTGTGGTGGTTCTGAAAGGGATTGTATCACATACCTAGGTGCCTAAAAACATTTTATAAATTTTTTATCTAATAATTAGGAGATAAAGAGATATTCTTTGTGACTTTTCCTGGCTAGTTTCTGAGAAGTTAGTTCTTTCATTTTGATGCGGCCATTGGAAGCTTTTGGGTTCGAGTGCTGTTCAACCTTGGTCCAACTTATTTTAGATCTTTGTTGATATTTTGGGAGCTGTATTTCTCTGGAAGAATTTTCTACCTAATGAGAGAAGGAGAGGAATAAAACTACGATCAACAATCAAAATCTGGTTTTCCCAAATTTAGATTACTTGCTTGATCTCTAGCGTGTGCTGTTCTCATATTTAATTTTTAATCCAGATGTATAGTATTGGATCTTAGTGGTGTCTATACTTGTGGTTTGAGTCTAAATAACTACAGTGGATAATTTCACGTACCCCCCTTTACATTAAAAATTTTCACTTATATCCTATAAGATTTCTATTCAATAACTAAACACACCCATGACCTATTATTCCAAAAATGCCCTTTTTAATTAATAAAACAATACAAACACAAACTCATTGTAGAAAATTCTTCCCAATTTTCACTTCTCACTCTTCTTTCTTTATAAATAATTTTTTTTTGTTTTACTAAATAAACTCTTACTATTACCTAAAAAAATAAAATAAAATAATCAATTTAAAACTTTCAAATTTTCTTAATTGGATAAAAACGACAAAAACTATACAACAACATCAAATTGAGTCTAAAATTATTCAATCAAAATATTGTTCGTGTTTGAATATGCTTTTTGTATAAAATACGGTTTAATTTTTGTAAGTGCATTTTCTATATAAATTAATTTTAATTTTTAACACCAAAACAAAAGAATTAATTAACAAAAGGTAGTAACTTTGGAATAACTTTTATCAAAATATTATTCGAATTCGAATAATATAAGTGCGCTTTCCATATTAAATGTGTTGATCTTTACAAGTGTGCTTTTTGTATAAGATACACTTTAATTGATTTTTACGAGTATGTTTTGTTATTGAATAGAAATCTCAAGGGATATAAGTGAAAATTTTAAAACATGAAGGGATGTATGTGAAATTATCAGAAACCTCAAGAGAGGTATCTGAAATTATCCCTAATTACAGATGTTTACGTCAACGTTGTTCTTGTTTAATTTTCAGGAGAAAGCTATTGTATTTACCTTGTCACAAACAGCATATGGAGCTTGTATATTAGCTAGTTAGTGGGGCTGGTTTCTTCTTTATCTTGTGCATAAATTATCTAATGTTTTTCCATTCGGGTCTGTGTTTCTCTTTTAGCTTGATCCTTATTTCTTGTCCAAAAAAGCAAAATATAAAAAGAAACTTTAGCCTTTCTGAGCTAGGACATATTATCCAATTCCCACACTTGTCATTACAGTTTCATGAAGCATACTCAGGTGTATATACATTGACTTGCAAAATGTGTGTGCAGAGTTCAAGATATTTCAAATGACTACAAAAAGATCCCATATTATTAAATGCTTCCTGGATAATCAATAGTTAGCACGTTCATGTAATATTGTAATCTATGTGGGATATCATGTATGGTCACTACGCAAATATTATGGGGCACCAAAATGTTTGTAAATGTCATACATGGAACAAGCAAGATAGTTTCGACAAAAAAAAAAAAAAAAAAAAAGAGAACAAGCAAGATAGTGATCGGGCCCTTTAAAGGATGTTCACAATCAGTAACATATGGATTGGCGTTTGGGCCTTTTAAAGGATGTGTACAATAGAACGGTTTGAAAAAAGCAACAGTACAAAATGGGCATCGTTTGAACAATGGAAAAAGTCCAATGGAGATTTTTAGCCTAAAAGCCTTCAAGATCAACCGAACTGGTCCACAAAGCAGCAAAAAGAAAAAAAAAAAAATATATATATATATATATATATATACAGAGGCGACATTACCCCAACTAGTTTTTATGTAGTACTGTACTAGTAAGGTATATAAAATATGTCCAAGGCAGAGTGACGTCATTATAATATGTTCTTCTCTTTCGTTTAAAATGAAATAATATTTTTATGACATTTATAAATACTTCGCTATATTTTTTTCATTACTACCCTTCCTTACTTAAATAGTTTATTAATTACCTATCAATTACCCCATTTAAGTTGGAAATTCACATGCCACAACACCAGTAATATTATTTAAAAAATTACTCTGTCGCTAAATTTTTTCACCCTTCTAATATTCTAATTTTGAATCAAATATTCTCATTATTAATTAGTATATAACGAATGCTAATTTTTCTCTCCATTCTTTTTATAATCATGTGAATAAAATTTACTCATTCCTTATAATGGCAGTCGTGCATTGTATGGATTGAATGTTAGTTCCCAATAACAATGTAAAGATCTTGTTAACATTCTCTACCTTTTCTTCAAAAAAAAAATCTCCACCTCAGAGACATACAAGATAATTAGGTTTGATATGCTGTTAAGTGCTGTCAGAACATCTATCAGAGCATCACTCCTCAGGGATTCTGAAACACAAGTTCAAGTCCAGCTCCAAGATTGATGAGAGACACTCCAAGATTTTGCTAAATTTTCTTCTTTTGCCTCCAACAATTTAGCGTTAATAACTAGTAAATTTGGATCGGGCATAACATCATTCACCCAACTTTTCAAATTCATATTTCCCGCAATTAATTCATCATTAGGCTGTCTTCTTAAAAAGACTTCCAATAACTTGATCCCATAAATATACACATTGGAGGTGTGATGCGCCCGGGTTTATGAACGGCCAAGATCGCTTGATGATTCCAAGTAGAAAAGCCTCGAATACTCTTCAACGAAGAACGAAGAACCTAGGGTTCTAATTTAGACCAACTTGAGCGGGTTCAATTTGCCTAAATTATTACGCTAAGAACTTGATCAAACGCGAAAGAATTACTCTAAGCGGGTAATTGGGTCGCCACAAGCGTAGGCTTGATAAGACCAAGACGGTTCCAATCCAAGAACCAAGAAAGCACTATTGAAGAGCTCTCAAAAACTACACGTTTTAATGATAAATGATCTTAATCTGTCACTACTCAATGTGTTCTGCCTTTAAATAGGCGTACGACATGTACTACAAAATAATGAAATAACAATAGAATAGAAAAACCCTAAACTAACGCGACGTTGCACGTTCTGGGGAAGGCCGCGGGGAAGGCCGCGGGCCGGCCTTAGGCGCGGACTCGATCAGAACGTCTGCTGCTCTCCCTTAACCATTCTGATGAAGGCCGTTCGGAAGGCCGCGGCGCGGACTGGAGCGCGGCCTCGGTCAGAATGTTCACCAGCCTCAGTCGTCTCAATCTGATGGAAGCCGTGGGCAAGGCCGCGGCGCGGACTGGTGCGCGGCCTTGGTCAGAAGCTTTGTTTCTTCAATTTTTGACCCGAATTGCACACTTTGTCCATTCCCTAGTCTTGACATTGCCTCTCCATATGCCCCATCTTCATGATCAACACCATCTCTACTCCATATTAGCGTAACAAGTCTGGACGATGCGGAATTGTCCTTGGAAGCTTCTTTCTCTAACATTTCCACGATCAACACATGCATGGCTTCCTTCATTCTCCTTGTCCTCGCTCGTGTCATTGGACCACCTATTCCTTGCAAAGGATCCGGGACGCTTGAACTATGCTTGGACATGCCTTGATCCCTATCATTCCCTCCTCCCTCGAAAGGATTCGTCCTCGAATCACCTACATCATAAAGAGAAAGGTCAGAAACATTGAAAGTAGCACTTATACCTCCATACTCACTGGGTAAATCGATCTTGTAGGCGTTATCCCCTATCCTTTCTAACACTTGGAAGGGTCCATCTCCTCGTGGGTTAAGCTTAGACTTTCGCTGAGTAGGAAATCTTTCCTTACGCATATGCACCCACACCCAATCACCGGGTTCAAAGATGACTTTTACACGACCCTTGTTTGCCATTCGCGCATAATGCTCATTCTTCTTCTCAATATTTGCTCGCACCTTGGCATGTAACTCCTTAACAAACTCTGCTTTCTTTTTGCCATCAAAATCTGCACGCTCATTAGTAGGTAAAGGCAAAATATCCAAAGGAGTTAAAGGGTTAAATCCATAAACAATTTCAAAAGGTGAAAAAGCAGTAGTAGAATGAGTCACACGATTGTATGCAAATTCAATATGAGGCAAACATCCTTCCCAATTCTTTAGATTTCTTTGTATGATTGCACGCAACAAAGTGGTGAGTGTCCTATTGACCACTTCAGTTTGGCCATCTGTTTGTGGATGTGCAACGGTGGAAAATAACAATTTGGTGCCTAACCTATTCCACAAAGTGCGCCAAAAGTGACTAAGAAATTTCACATCACGGTCACTCACTATAGTCTTTGGCATACCATGCAAACGCACAATCTCTCTAAAGAACAGATCAGCAATATGTGTAGCGTCGTTAGTTTTAGCACAGGCAATAAAGTGTGCCATTTTGCTAAACCTATCAACTACCACGAATATGCTATCCTTTCCACTAGAAGACCTAGGTAGACCTAAGACAAAATCCATGGATATGTCTACCCAAGGTTGAACAGGGACGGGTAGAGGAGAATACAATCCATAAGGTCTAACTTTAGACTTTGCCTGCCTACATGCAATGCACTTATCACAAATAATTTGAACATCACGTCGCATGTTTGGCCAGTAAAAATGTTCACTCAACACAGATAAAGTCTTTTGAACACCAAAATGCCCCATTACTCCTCCCCCATGAGTTTCCCTCACAAGTAATTCACGAAGAGAACATCTAGGCACACAAAGTGTATCTCCCTTAAACAAATAACCCTCTTGCCTAAAGAACTCCTCATGAGCTCGCTTTTCACACAAAATCCAAATTTGACCAAAGTCTGCATCATTTTCATATAAAGACTTAACATGCTCAAATCCAAAGCAATTTAGTATGCAAAGTAGTAAGAAGAGTATACCTCCTTGAAAGCGCGTCAGCTACAACTATTCTCCTTACCCTGCTTGTATTTGATGATGTACGGGAATGCTTCTATGAATTCCAACCACTTAGCATGCCTCTTGTTTAACTTTCCTTGCGACTTCAGAAACTTTAGGCTCTCGTGGTCTGAGTGTATCACAAACTCCCTTGGTAGCAGGTAATGCTGCCAGTTCTGCAGAGTCCTCACTAGTGCATAGAGTTCTTTATCGTAGGTTGGGTAATTCAAAGTGGCTCCATGCAACTTCTCACTGAAATAGGCTATCGGCTTTGACTCTTGCATAAGGACAGCCCCAATGCCCACTCCAGATGCATCACACTCTACCTCGAACACTTTGTCGAAATCTGGCAAAGACAACAAAGGAGCATGAGTTAGTTTATCTTTCAATACATTAAAGGCTTCTTCATGCTTACCTTCCCATTTGAACACAACATTCTTCTTTACAAGCTCATTAAGAGGTGCAGCAATTGTACTAAAGTTTTGCACAAACCTCCTATAAAAACTTGCAAGACCATGAAATGACCTCACCTCGTTAGCATTCGTTGGAGTAGGCCACTCACGTATGGCCTCCACCTTGGAGTCATCAACTTGAACTCCCTTTGAACTCACTACATAACCAAGAAAAACCACAGACTCCATACAAAATGTGCATTTAGACAGGTTAGCATATAACTTATGCTCTCTAAGCACAACACAAACTTCATGCAAATGATGCACATGATCTTCCAACGACCTACTATATACAAGGATGTCATCAAAATACACTACTACAAATCTACCAATAAAAGGACGGAAGACATGATTCATAAGACGCATGAATGTACTTGGGGCATTAGTCAACCCAAAGGGCATAACCAACCACTCATACAATCCATATTTAGTCTTAAATGCAGTTTTCCACTCATCCCCTTCTTTCATTCTTATTTGGTAGTAGCCACTTTTAAGGTCAATTTTAGAAAATATTGTAGAACCATGCAACTCATCTAACATGTCGTCTAACCTAGGGATAGGATGACGATACTTTACCGTAATCTTGTTGATGGCTCTACAGTCCACGCACATCCTCCACGTACCATCCTTCTTAGGAACGAGTATCACTGGTACGGAGCATGGACTTAGGCTTTCACGAACAAATCCCTTCTCAACGAGCTCATCCACTTGGCGTTGGATTTCCTTAGTTTCTTCCGGATTGGCTCGGTAGGCAGGACGGTTCGGTATGCTGGCACCAGGTAGGAAGTCAATTTGGTGCTCAATCCCCCTCAGAGGTGGCAACCCCTGTGGTATCTCTTCGGGAAATACTTCTTTAAATTCCTGTAATAAAGACACAACAACACTAGGAAGAGCGGGGTCAAGTTCATTAATAGAAAGAAATAAATCTTTATATAAAACAATAAGAACTTGTTGCTTAGCCATTATTGCCTCGTCCACCTCACTTTTGCTGGCATAAGCGCTTACCCTCTTTTTCTTTTCGTTCTTACCTTCTTCCTTAGTATCTTGTCCTTCCCCTTTGTGAGGCCCTGTTATCTTCAAATCTTTTGCAAGTCTCACTTGGTCCTCATGAGCCTCAAGAGGTGACAATGGGCGAAGAGACACGGGTTTTCCCTTCCATTCAAATGAATACTTATTAAGGTACCCATCGTGGTGCACTTGCCTATCGAATTGCCACGGGCGACCTAGCAGTAGGTGGCATGCTTGCATGGGTACAATGTCACACCACGCTTCATCATGGTACTTACCAATAGAAAATGGAACTAGTACTCGTTTAGTCACCTTCAAATCCTCTGTGTCAGCAAGCCAATGCAAGCTTGTAGGGCCTTGGATGCCTCACAGTCTCCAATCTTAGCTTCTCTACCAATAAAGAAGAAGCCACATTAGTGCAACTCCCACTGTCTATGATTAGACTGCATACCTTGCCTTTAACAGTACAGCGAGTGTGGAAAAGATTTTCTCTCTGATTTTGGTCATCTTCCCCTTTTGGTTGCACACTCAAAGCTCGCCTGGTAACCAAGATATCTCCAGTATCAGCTCCATACTCTCCATCAGACTCACTGCCTCCCTCCAATGGTGGCATTTCTTCATCATCACCGGAAGAGACACTTGCCACTTCTCCATCATCCATCACAATCATAGCTCTCTTATTTGGGCAATTAGATGCAATATGCCCAAATCCCTGACATCTATAGCATCTAATCTCTCTTGTGCGTTGAGAGCCTTCATCCCTGGGTCTTTGTTGAGGCTTAGGTGTGATGGCCTCTTGCTTCCCCTTCATAGCTTCTTTTGGTTGGAAAGTTGGGCGAATTTCCTTCCTCTCTGGTGGTCTGGAATCTCGCCATGGTGCTCTAGTATTGGAGCTAGTGTAGCCCCTGGACTTCTTCAATTTGAGTTGGCGTTCTACTTTGATGGCCATGTCCACCAAATCCCTCATGTCTAGGTAGTGGTGTAGCTCTACTCGTTCACTGATTTCAGGGATTGAGTCCTCCCATGAAGCGAGCCATAAGAGCCTCTCCATCCTCTTCCAAGTTGGCTCGGATGATCAGCATTTCCATCTCTTTATGGTACTCATCTACTGTCATGGATCCCTGTCTCAAGGTTTGGAGCTTTCTATGAATATCTCGAGTGTAGTAACTGGGCACGAACCTTCTCTGCATAATTGTCTTCATCTCTCTCCATGTTCGCACTGGCTCCTCTCCATACCTCCTACGGTTTTTAATGAGCTGGTCCCACCAGATACTAGCATAATCGGTGAATTCCACTGCTGCCAGTTGTACCTTTTTCTCCTCAGTATAGTTGTGGCATTCAAAAATGTGCTCCACCTTACGCTCCCATTCTAGATAGGCTTCAGGATCAAGCTTCCCTTGGAAGGTTGGAATTTTCATTTTAATACTCCCCAAATTGCTATCTTGGGTCTTTGATACCCTCCTCCCTCTTCGGGTAATCACATTCATCATAATCAGAGGCTTCACCTTCTTCTTCTTCAAGCATGGGTTCTTTAGAGGCTCTTGATTGTACAGGTCTTTCAATACTGTCAATGCGTGCATGAATCCCTTCCATGGCATTATTCACTAGCCTTGTTCACCTCCCTCATCAATTGCTCATACATATACTTCATGTCAAAGGGTGGTGGAGTTTGAGAGTTGTCTCCTTCTTTCGACATACCTGCAAGAAGAGGTTAGTAGCACAAGAAATAATAGAAAAATGAATAACCTTACTCGCTCCCTTAGTGTGTACACTCAATTCTCTCGTGTATCACTCAAGCTTTAGGCTTTTTCCCGATGCTGTGCTCACCCCTTAGCCTTTTTCCTCTCTTAAGTGCCCTCTTATTGGCCCTTGAGAAAGAACCAATCAATCACTCCTATCAAGTACGAATGGATTCCCAATTATAAGAATAGCATTGAATATAAAATGAGAAAAGAAAGCTTAGAGTTTAGTTGATCAAGAAGGAATCAGAAAGGTACTACAGATGAGAAATGACTCAAGGAAACAAGATTTGAGATCCTAATGTGTGGTAGCTCTTGGAGGTTGAATCTTGATTTTCAAAATTCCCTTAAAGAATTTTCTATATTCTTGTGTAAAACTAGAGATTCAAGTCCAAAATTGATTCACACCAAAAGAACTACCCAAATAGCAATTGAGCATTCCGCACAAAACACCAAGAAACAAGACGATCAGAAACTAGTCAATTAAACTTCCGTACGTGGCGTTGTTTTCTGTCCAACGATCTGGATGTTTCACCAGATCTATTCGGTTGCACAAGGACAGTATTCCAGCCAAATATACTTTAGTTTAACTGGTTTGGTTCGGTGCTTGGCTTTTCTTCCCTTCAAGCACGCCTCTTCTTTTTTTTTTTTTTGTACTTTGGCTTTTCTCGTTCTCAGCCCCCTTTTTTTTTTTTTTAACAATGGAACACCAGAACAAACCCCCAAATCAATTCACTATAACTAACAAATTAAGCAAAAATATTCACGGTGAACAGTAACCCGTGAACAGTGACGATGAACAGTAGCGAGAAACAGTATCGCTACAGTACTCTTTTTTTTTTTTTGTGCAATTCAACAACTAACCCTGCAAGAAGTATCAATCCAAGGCTTGATTAATTTCTAGAAAAGTCTTATCACAAGAATTTTAAAGAAATAATGAAAACAGTCAAGATCCACAAGATACCACACAAACCCTAGATCAATTTCTATAGTAGTATTGCAGAAAAATTGCAGGAAATTGTAGAAAGACTAATGAATGAACAAAAGTTGGGATCTTTGGTAATGAAAAGACACGAAAACACAAAAGTTGCAGTCTAGGCACGAAGCACTTGACAAAACAACGATTAAACAATAAGAATAAAGGGATATATCCGATCTTTCTAAGGAAAAATACGGATTGAGTAAACCTGAAAAAATCAAGAACCTAGCTCTGATACCAATTGATGCGCGCGGGTTGTGAACGGCCAAGATCGCTTGATGATTCCAAGTAAAAAGCCTCGAATACTCTTCAACGAAGAACGAAGAACCTAGGGTTCTAATTTAGACCAACTTGAGCGGGTTCAATTTGCCTAAATTATTACGCTAAGAACTTGATCAAACGCGAAAGAATTACTCTAAGCGGGTAATTGGGTCGCCACAAGCGTAGGCTTGATAAGACCAAGACGGTTCCAATCCAAGAACCAAGAAAGCACTATTGAAGAGCTCTCAAAACACACGTTTTAATGATAAATGATCTTAATCTGTCACTACTCAATGTGTTCTGCCTTTAAATAGGCGTACGACATGTACTACAAAATAATGAAATAACAATAGAATAGAAAAACCCTAAAACTAACGCGACGTTGCACGTTCTGGGGAAGGCCGCGGGCCGGCCTTAGGCGCGGACTCGATCAGAACGTCTGCTGCTCTCCCTTAACCATTCTGATGAAGGCCGTTCGGAAGGCCGTGGTGCGGACTGGAGCGCGGCCTCGGTCAGAATGTTCACCAGCCTCGTCGTCTCAATCTGATGGAAGCCGTGGGCAAGGCCGCGGCGCGAACTGGTGCGTGGCCTTGGTCAGAAGCTTCGTTTCTTCAATTTTTGGCCCGAATTGCACACTTTGTCCATTCCCTAGTCTTGACATGAGTGAGTATTGCGTGCACCACGCGCGCCACGTGGCGTGCCATGTGGTGCACTAGAACTAATCACACATCGGCAAATAATACAAGGTATGACCCACCATTGCCACATGGCGATAAATTATTGATTCTAGTACACCACGTGGTAATGCACGTGGTGTATTGTATACTTTTCCGTCTTGACATTGCCTCTCCATATGCCCCATCTTCATGATCAACACCATCTCTACTCCATATTAGCGTAACAAGTCTGGACGATGAGGAATTGTCCTTGGAAGCTTCTTTCTCTAACATTTCCACGATCAACACATGCATGGCTTCCTTCATTCTCCTTATCCACGCACGTGTCATTGGACCACCTATTTCTTGCAAAGGATCCGGAACGCTTGAATTATGCTTGGATATGTCTTGATCCCTATCACACACACTTCACTCGCATCAAACTCACACACTACACATGCATAGCAACAGAGAAACCACAAGCAAATACACACACAGGCACACTCACTTGTGAACGACCGTGGGCAAAGATTAAACATTTGATCATTGATGATTGATGCGCATCAATCATCAATTCACGAGCGTAGGACATTAATTATCATCAATTAATTGTTTAATCAATCACATTAAACATTTAGAGCAATTGATGCCTATTTCCACATTGTGGAATAGGCATCAATCTGAGCCTATCAATGATCTTCGTAGGCTCGGATAAAATTATTATCACGCATCAATTGGTATCAGAGTCTTGTTCTTGATTTTTTTCCAAGTTTACTCAATCCGTATTTTTCCTTAGAAAGATCGGATATATCCCTTTAGTTCTTAATTGTTTAATCGTTGTTTTGTTAAGTGCTTCGTGCCTAGACTACAATTCTTGTATTTTCGTGTCTTTTCATTACCAAAGATCCCAGCTTTTGTTCATTCATTAGTCTTTCTACAATTTCCTACTGTTTTTCTGCAATACTACTATAGAAATTGATCTAGGGTTGTGTGGTATCTTGTGAATTTTGACTGTTTTCATTATTTCTTTAAAACTCTGGTGATAAGACTTTTCTAGAAATTAATCAAGCCTTGGATTGATACTTCTTGCAGGGTTAGTTGTTGAATTATATAAAAAAAAAAAAAGCGATTACTGTAGCGATACTGTTTTCCGCTACTGTTCATCGTCACTGTTCACGGTTACTGTTCACCGTGAATATTTTTGCTTACTTTGTTAGTTATAGTGAATTGATTTGGGGGTTTGTTCTGGGGTTTCATAGTTACAAAAAAAAAAAAAAAAAAGAGAGAGAAGAGGCTAAGAACAAGAAAAGCCAAAGTACAAAAAAAAAAAAAAAAAAAGGCGTGCTTGAAGGGAAGAAAAGCCAAGCACACGAACCAAACCAGTTAAACTAAAGTATATTTGGCTGGAATACTGTCCTTGTGCAACAGAATAGATCTGGTGAAACATCCAAATCGTTGGACAGATAACAACGCCACGTACGGAAGTTTAATTGACTAGATTCTAATCGTCTTATTTCTTGGTGTTTTGTGTGGGAAGTACTCATTTGCGGTTTGGGATAGTTCTTTGGGTGTGAATCAACTTTGGACTTGAATCTCTAGTTTTACACAAGAATATAGAAAATTCTTTAAGGAAATTTTGAAAATCAAGATTCAACCTCCAAGAGCTACCACACATTAGGATCTCAAATCTTGTTTTCTTGAGTTATTTCTCATCTGTCGTACCTTCTTGATTCCTTCTTGATCAACTAAACTCTAAGCTTTCTTTCTCATTTTTTTATATTCAATGCTATTCTTATAATTGGGAATCCATTCGTACTTGATAGGAATGATTGATTGGTTCTTTCTCAAGGGCCCATAAGAGGGCACTTAAGAGAGGAAAAAGGTTAAGGGGTGAGCACAGTATCGGGAAAAAGTCCAAAGCTTAAGTGATACACGAGAGAATTGAGTGTACACACTAAGGGAGCGAGTAAGGTTATTCATTGTTCTATTAATTCTTGTGCTACTAACTTTTTCTTACAGGTATGTCGAAAGAAGGAGACAACTCTCAAACTCTACCACCCTTTGACGTGAAGTATATGTATGAGCAATTGATGAGGGAAGTGAACAAGGTTGTGAATAATGCCATGGAAGGGATTCATGCACGCATGGACAGTATCGAAAAACCTGTACAATCAAGAGTTTCTAAAGAACCCATGCTTGAAAAAGAAGCAGGTGAAGCCTCTGATTATGATGAAATGATTACCCGAAGAGGGAGGAGAGTATCAAAGACCTAAGATAGCAATTTGGGGAGTATTAAAATGAAAATCCCAACCTTCCAAGGGAAGCTTGATCCTAAAGCCCATCTAGAATGGGAGCGTAAGATGGATCACATTTTTAAATGTCACAACTATACTGAGGAGAAAAATGTACAACTGGCAGCAGTGAAATTCACCGATTATGCTAGTATCTGGTGGGACCAGCTCATTAAAAACCGTAGGAGGTATGGAGAGGAGCCAGTGCGAACATGGAGAGAGATGAAGACAATTATGCAAAGGAGGTTCGTGCCTAATTACTACACTCGAGATATTCATAGAAAGCTCCCAACATTGAGACAGGGATCCATGACAGTAGATGAGTACCATAAAGAGATGGAAATGCTAATCATCCGAGCCAACTTGGAAGAGGATGGAGAGGCTCTTATGGCTCGCTTCATGGGAGGACTCAACCCTGAAATCAGTGAACGAGTGGAGCAACATCGCTACCTAGACATGAGGGATTTGGTGGACATGGCCATCAAAGTGGAGCGCCAACTCAAATTGAAGAAGTCCAGGGGCTACACTAGCTCCAATACTAGAGCACCATGGCGAGATTCCAGACCACCAGAGAGGAAGGAAATTCACCCAACTTTCCAACCAAAAGAAGCTATGAAGGGGAAGCAAGAGGCTCTCACACCTAAGCCTTAACAAAGACCCAGGGATGAAAGCTCTCAACGCACAAGAGAGATTAGATGTTATAGATGTCAAGGATTTGGGCATATTGCATCTAATTGCCCAAATAAGAGAGCTATGATTGTGATGGATGATGGAGAAGTAGCAAGCATCTCTTCCGGTGATGATGAAGAAATGCCACCATTGGAGGGAGGCAGTGAATCTGATGGAGAGTATAGATCTGATACTGGAGATATCTTGGTTACCAGGCGAGTTTTGAGTGTGCAACCAAAAGGGGAAGATGACCAAAATCAGAGAGAAAATCTTTTTCACACTCGCTGTACTGTTAAAGGCAAGGTATGCAGTCTAATCATAGACAGTGGGAGTTGCACTAATGTGGCTTCTTCTTTATTGATAGAGAAGTTAAGATTGGAGACTGTGAGGCATCCAAGGCCCTACAAGCTGCATTGGCTTGCTGACACAGAGGATCTGAAGGTGACTAAACGAGTACTAGTGCCATTTTCTATTGGTAAATGTCATGATGAAGCGTGGTGTGACATTGTACCCATGCAAGCATGCCACCTACTGCTAGGTGGCCCGTAGCAATTCGATAGGCAAGTGCACCACGATGGGTACCTTAATAAGTATTCATTTGAATGGAAAGGAAAACCCGTGTCTCTTCGCCCATTGTCACCTCTTGAGGCTCATGAGGACCAAGTGAGACTTGCAAAAGATTTGAAGATAACAGGGCCTCACAAAGGGGAAGGACAAGATACTAAGGAAGAAGGTAAGAACGAAAAGAAAAAGAGGGTAAGCACTTATGCCAGTAAAAGTGAGGTGGACGAGGCAATAATGGCTAATCAACAAGTTCTTATTGTTTTATATAAAGATTTATTTCTTTCTATTAATGAACTTGACCTCGCTCTTCCTAGTGTTGTTGTGTCTTTATTACAGGAATTTAAAGAAGTATTTCGCGAAGAGATACCATAGGGGTTGCCACCTCTGAGGGGGATTGAGCACCAAATTGACTTCCTACCTGGTGCCAGAATACCGAATCGACCTGCCTACCGAGCCAATCCGAAAGAAATTAAGGAAATCCAACGCCAAGTGGATGACCTCGTTGAGAAGGGATTTGTTCGTGAAAGCCTAAGTCCATGCTCCGTACCAGTGATACTCGTTCCTAAGAAAGATGTACGTGGAGGATGTGCGTAGACTGTAAAGCCATCAACAAGATTACGGTAAAGTATCGTCACCCTATTCCTAAGTTAGACGACATGTTAGATGAGTTGCATGGTTCTACAATATTTTCTAAAATTGACCTTAAAAGTGGCTACTACCAAATAAGAATGAAAGAAGGGGATGAGTGAAAAACTGCATTTAAGACTAAATATGGATTGTATGAGTGGTTGGTTATGCCCTTTGGGTTGACTAATGCCCCAAGTACATTCATGCGTCTTATGAATCATGTCTTCCGTCCTTTTATTGGTAGATTTGTAGTAGTGTATTTTGATGATAGACTTGTATATAGTAGGTCGTTGGAAGATCATGTGCATCATTTGCATGAAGTTTGTGTTGTGCTTAGAGAGCATAAGTTATATGCTAACCTGTCTAAATGCACATTTTGTATGGAGTTTGTGATTTTTCTTGGCTATGTAGTGAGTTCAAAAGGAGTTCAAGTTGATGACTCCAAGGTGGAGACCATACGTGAGTGGCCTACTCCAACGAATGCTAACGAGGTGAGGTCATTTCATGATCTTGCAAGTTTTTATAGGAGGTTTGTGCAAAACTTTAGTACAATTGCTGCACCTCTTAATGAGCTTGTAAAGAAGAATGTTGTGTTCAAATGGAAAGGTAAGCATGAAGAAGCCTTTAATGTATTGAAAGATAAACTAACTCATGCTCCTTTGTTGTCTTTGCCAGATTTCGACAAAGTGTTCGAGATAGAGTGTGATGCATTTGGAGTGGGTATTGGGGCTGTCCTTATGCAAGAGTCAAGAATAACTGATTATTGATACAAGAATAATTCAATTATTCATTAATAGATTGGTTATAACTGATAGCCAACTTTTCCTTACCTAATCGATAGCCAAGGTACGACCCTTGTCTATTTCCCTAACCAAGAAATAATCCTAGGTACGACCGTAGGATTTAATTTCTTGATTGCATTAGAAACTAGAGAAGTCCAAATCCTAATCAATAAACATGCTACGCGAGTTTATTTAAATTAGATCATATGTTCCCCTAACATGAAATTAATCATGCTAGTTACCACTGGAATTAATCAATCAAACAATTACGGATTCAATTGATTAATATGGCTGTAGATTATTAAGTTAATTCGAATATCAGGCCCTTGACATTCAAAGAACAAAATAATCATAAAAAGATTAAACCAAAGAACATATGAATACCAATGAGTAACAGAAACAAATAGAAATTAATTAGATCTCACTGATGTTTGGAACCAAATCTTCAAATTGACCCTTGGCTAGAAAGATAAAATTAGTTGCACTCCATGGAAGAGAAAATTACACAAGAAATGAAGGGAGAAAATCTAGAGAGAATAAGAGAATAATGCCTGCCTTGTTTTTTTCTATGGAGGAGGCGTTGCTCTCTTAGACCCTAATCACGTCACTTTTCTTTCCTCCCCAAAAGTAACATTCCAATCCCCATAAATTTCATTCCATGATTTTCTCCTAGCTTTTAGTAATCAAGTACTTTCCAAATTCCCCTTATGGAGAAATATCCTAAAAATAAGGAAACAAATAGAAAATAACTTTCTAACATAGATAGACTACTAGGAAGAAATGTCCATCCCAGTTGTGACTCCAAATTGGAAGATTCTGTGCAAGATTTTTTGGACTTTATGTTTTGAACATGAGTGTTGGACGCGCCCACGCCAGCTTCGCAGATGATTTTTGTGGAGAATGTTTTAGCTTCCTTTTATTTCCTTTCTTTTTATATATTTCTACAATTAACACCAATTTACCAAATATGAGTAGAATCTATCAATTAGCACAATATTTGGTAATAATAAAATGAAAATATACACAAATTAATCCACCAATTTGCACCCTATCAATCTTATCCACACCTAAACTATGCTTGTCCTCAAGCATATTCTAGCTTAGAAGCACAATCAAGATCAAGCAATTCATAGAAAATTATACCAGTAAAGCACCCTACTCTCCCAACAATTTCATCAAATTCAAAATATATCAGATTCAACAATCCTCACAAAGATGTTTAACGAATGCACTTATCACTCTCAAAAGTGTTTAGGGTATAAATGTAACTCTCAATCAACACTATGGAATGACATTACCATATGCTTGCTCTTATATCACATCTCCACCACTAATTAGTAAAGTTAAACACAAAATCAAAGGGACTTTCATAAAGGTTGTAATGGGGCTTGGGTAGGTAGGATGAAAATGTAGAATTTAGGTGTAACTATGTCAAAAGAATGCCAAAAATTTACTGCATGGAAAAATTTTCAAACTCACCATTCCAAGGCATATTGACAACTCACAACAAATTTAACAAGTGTAGGCACTTTTTCTTTTTTATACAATTGATTTTCTTAAATCATCATAACTCATGAAAGCATTTCACAACAATCAATCTTTTTTCTTTTTCTTTTTTTTTTCTTTTTTTCAGATTTTTTTTTCATTTTCCATTTTTTTTCAAATACTTCCAGTATTTTGCCAACACTTGACAATTTCAATTCATGCCTTGTAATAACACATCAATTTCCCTTGCAATAAAACTATGACAATTCTTTGACATAAGATTCAAAAGAAAGTCTAAATATAGGTCTTGGGCAACAATTGTAGTTATTAAGTAAAGAAAAGGTTGAAGTCTCAAAATTGGCTTACTAATGTTTAAAATAAGGGTAGGTTTTTTTTAAGAAAGCCAGAAAATGGGTAAATCCTAAGTGTCCTTGTCATTTTAATGCTTCAAACTCATACACATGTGGTCTCGACATGCATAACCAAGCAAGTTCTAGAATGACCAAACCAAGTGCAATAACCACTCAACAACGAAAGTAGAGCAATTTTAAATGGAATGCTCATCAATAGGCTCAAAAGCTCACAAAGTGGTTAAAATTATTGTCAAATCCAATACACTCATCATTCAACTCCATCATTAAGAAGAACATGATATTCCCCAACACAATCACCACTAACATTTAAATCTTGATTGCAGTCATCATGGCTAAACAAAGACACTAATAAGGAAAACATAAACACACGAAGGGAACATAAACACACAAAACATTAAACAAAGCATAACTACTAATAGACTCCTCCCCCATACCTAAATATTACATCCTCCCCAGTGTAAAATTTTAACAACAAAAAAGTAAAAAAAGCGGAGGGGGCAACAAGACTTCCTTGAACACGGGGAATGGTAGGACCATTTCATGGTTGAGGAGGAAAATGCGGGTTGAATTCTATATGGTGGAAGAACTGGGACAAATTTTAGGACTGCTCGGACATATGCCTCTCAATTCTATCCAACCGACCATCCATCTGATGCATTTGGGCTCGAAGACCCTGAAAATAACCTTCCCACGAAACAAAATTCAGGGGTACAGCAAATCACCAACAGGTTAATAAGAAGCAGTTGTAGGTTGACTACGATGTGGAATACATTGTGGTGGCCCCGGGAGAGTGAATTCAAATTTTCTATTAGCCTGCCAAACAATCCCCATTTTCTCCAAACAAGCATGATCAAGGGGTTCCATAGCACAGGCTAAATGCATATCAATGTCATTTAAATAAAAAAACCCCAAGATTAATAGCTAATGAGTGATGAGAGACCCTAGGATTAAAGGTTTATTCTTTTTTCCTAAGATGATTCTGAATTGTGAGGCTAACCAACAACCCAAGTTGACTTTAACGTTTTTTATCATACACCAAATAAAGAAAAACTCAGGTTTACTAAAAGTGCCAAAACTGTCTTTCCGATCAGAAAAAGTATAAACCAAGAATCGTTGGATATAACGCTATATTGGCTCCTTAAGATAATAACTCTTTGACTGACTAGGGTCATAACGATGCTCATCAACTAACGTGGCTTTCCAATTGCCACAGTACTTCGAGAAAAAAGGTTCTATGAAATCACATGTACTCTTCTCATAGTCTTTACTTTCAAAACATTCATCAGCAATGAAACCAAATGACAAATTAAATTCAGTTAAAAATTGTTTAAATTCATGACCCATCAACCTATATCGAATGACATTAGATGTTGCCACTATAAAATCATCAGGTAGATCAAATTCAAAGGTGGCACAAAATTCCCTAGTCAATTCAACATATACAGGGCAATTAATAGCAATGTAATTACTCCATCCAATAGCATCAAATAAAAGCTCAATTTCATCTTTAACTTCCAAAATTTCCAGAGTAGGAAAATGGTTGTACTTACAAGGAATAATTCTTCATTCACAACAAATCTCATACCTTCTTCTACCCTCAACCCGAGTGAAATCCAAATTCTCCCAAAATGGGCAGTGATAGAGGTGTGGAGATTTCTATCCCTTCCAAGTCTTGAGCGTGCACCTGTATCAGATATATTTGTTGGTCTAGTGGTCCGGACGGTAGGCTGTGGTGCAGTGGTTGTGGAGGTAGACGGTTCCTTTGATTTTCCTGAGGTGGAGGTGCCCTTCTTCTTACCCATAATCTACAAGGCAAAACAAAAACCCAAATAAAATTAAATAACCCACAAATACAATGAAAATCAAATAACAAAAAATAAGAGATGAAGGTAGACTTCAATAGCAGAAGAACCCAACGGGAAAAGGCATAGATCTGAAGTATTTGGGGGTGGAGGCGCCGGTCACAAGGCTGGGTAGAGGGAAAAGAAGAGAAAATAGAGAAGAGAAGGGAGGAGAGAGAAAAAAATAGAAGGGAGAGAAAGAAGAAGGAAACGGTATGGCTGGAGAAGTATGGCTGTAGAGGGGAAGAAAGAAGAAGAAAAGAAAAAGACAATAGAAAGAAGGAAGAAGAAAAGAGAAAGAAAGAAAGAAAGAAAGAAAGAAGAAGAAGAAACCAAAGAAAGAAAAAAGGAAGAAAGTAAATAAAGGCAGTTGCCACTTTACTAAACATTAGTCAACTGACTGACGTTCAGTCAATTGGCAAAATCTTTTTTTTTTTTTTTTGGTGTTGAATCCAACCCCCATGTTAGACGTGGGCACGTCTAACTCCTACAAAACCTTCTGCCTTTCATCCCAAAAATCGTTCTTTAGGCATGACCACTAGGCATGGGCACGCTTAATTGCCAATAATTCTTCTGTCCACCAATCCCAATTTCTCAACTTTAACGTGCCTTATAGGCATGGGCATGTCCAACCAAACGCTTCCTATCATAAAAAGATAAAATCACTTAGTACCACCTAAAACTTAAACACCAACATTAAAATAACAAAAGCATAGTATAATTAACATCCTAAAATCTTTGGATTGCCTCCCAAGTAGCGCCATTCTTTAATGTCTTTGGCTAGACACAGCTTTGCACTCTTCAAGTCTCATAAATTGGATCCTCAGGTGGAATTGTCTCTGTTTTTTCAACTTCAAATCCTTCATAATAAAGTTTGAGACGACACCTATTCATCACAAATTTCTTGTCCATTCTCAAACTTTTGATTTCTACTGCATCATCATGAAAAATATTAGTAATAACAAATGGACCAACCAAGTTAGAACGTAACTTACCCAAAAAGAGTTTAAATTTAGAATTATTGAGTAGAACTTTGTGCCCAACAGCAAAGATCTTACTTGAAAGTTGTTGGTCACGAATTGTTTCCAATTCATGATGTTTGGTTGGTGCTACTTGTACTTCATCTCTACCATCAAGTTTAAAAACTTTATGCACCGTCGGGTTAATTGTATAGCACACACTGAATTAGAGTTAGTAGGATATTTCATTGAATAAAAAATATTAAAACGGACAATCTCTCCATCAATCTCCATCGATAGAGTACCTTCAAAAACATCAATCTTTGTTCTCGCAGTACTAAAAAATGGTCTACCTAATATAATATATAATGCATTAAGAGCATTGCGATCATCCATATCTAAAACATAGAAATCTGCAGTAAATATTAACTCATTAATTTGGACTAAGACATCCTGAATTAGCCCAACAGGATAAGCATTAGTCCGATCTGCTAATTGAATAATGATGCATGTGTCCTTTAATGGTCCTAGATTTAAGGAATCATAAATGGTTTTAAGCATCACATTAATAGATGTCCCTAAATCTAACATCACATTCCTTATTTTAGTATTTCCTATCTTACAGGGGATAGTAAACATACATGGATCCCCGTATGTGGTTGGAAGTTTCCGTTGAAGTACCGCAGATATATTTTCTCCTACTACCACTCTTTTATCTCCTCTCAAGCTCCTCTTGTTGACGCATAAATCTTTCAGGAATTTAGCATATTTTGGCACTTGCTTTATTGCATCCAGTAGAGGAATATTGATTTTCACCTTTCGGAACACTTCTAAAATCTCCTTGTCCTTATCTTGCTTCTTCGACTTTTCTAACCTACAAAAAAAAAGAGGTGGATTAGATTTAACATGAACCAAAGTATTAGAATTTACCTTGGAGTTCATATAGTTCTGCCCTTTTTCCTCTATCTCCTTTTCAATTTGATCTTCATTTCGTTCCTTTGGATTGATCAACTTGGGTCCATCTATCTTCTTTCCCCTCCTAAGAGTCATAGCACTCACATTCTTGGGATTTACCTCAGGTTGCGATGGTAAGTTTTCGTCCACTTTGGCTTCCAATCGACTTACCACAGTTGCCATTTGACTCATTTGAGAGTCAACCATTTGACTCATTTGAGAGTTCAATTGACTAACTTGAGTGTTCAAATTGTGTATGCTCGCTTCCGTTTTCTGCTGAAATTGTAAAGTACTAAAGGCCAACGATTTAACAATATCTTCCAAAGAACTTTCTAGAGTAGATGACGTAGATTGAGGCTTTGGTTGGTATTGAGGCTGGAACCCTTACTGTCTATTTTGAAAGAAATTCTGTTGCCTAGTCCCTTCATAACTGAGGTTCGAATGATCCCTCCAACCTGGGTTATATGTGTTAGAGTATGGATCATAGTGCCTTCGTGGCGTGGGCATATTGCCAGCCATATTAACTTGTTCAGCATTCTCATCTTGAAATATTGGACACATATCCGTGGAGTGACCTATATTTGTACAGATCTCACACCTCTTTACTTGTTGTGAACTTCCTACAGCCAATTGTCGCACAAAAGAAGTTAATTCAGACAACTGTTGTTGAATAGATGAGGTCTCTACCTCATTCACTCTACGAATAGGGACATTATTATGAAAGCCAAATTGTTGTGAATTCTTTGCCATCCTCTCAATCAACTCCCATGCCTCTCTGGGGGTCTTGTTCACTAGTGCTCCTCCACTTGCTGCATCAATAATATTTCGGTCATTTAATTGGAGGCCTTCATAAAAATATTGAATCAGCAACTGCTCACCGATATGATATTGTGGACATTTAATGCACAATTTGTTGAATCGTTCTCAATATTCATAGAGGGACTCTCCATGTTGCTGCTTAATTCCATATATCTCTTTCCTTAAACTTGCAGCCTGGGAAGTAGGGAAATACTTCTCTAAAAACCTCTTCTTCAGCTCCGTCCAGGTTGTGATACTCCCTGCAAGTAGATAGTACAACCAGTCCTACTCCCTGCGGGCAGATGGTACAACCTGTCCTTTGCGGCATCCTTAAGAGAAAAGGGGAATGCCCTCATCTTTATTTGGTTTTCAGTAACTCCAGGAGGTTTCATACTTGAGCACACTATGTCAAACTCTTGCAAATGTTTATACAACTCCTCACTTGGAAAACCATGGAAAGAAGGTAAGAGATGAATTAAACCAGATTTTAGCTCGAAAGAAGTATTTTCATCTATATTAGGAAAAGTAATGCATAATGGCTATTGAGTTAAATTGGGAGCAGCCAATTCCCTTAATGTCCTATTGTCAGCCATGATGACTTTCTTCTCTTCATAATCACTTGAATTATCACTTGAAGAATTCACAAATTATGTTTCAAATTTTAGCCTTGGAGATGCAGCAGCTAACTGCTCCCCCTTTCGTTTCTTAGTCTCTTTCTTCGATCTACGCGCAAGTCTTCTCTATTTTAAGAATAAACACTAGTTTACCTGTACGAGAAAAACGTGGCATAAACTAGCAAAGGATAAAAAAAATGAATCAAGTAAAATAAAATAAAATAAAATAAAATAAAATAAACAAATAAATCAAACACTAATCCCCGGCAACGGCACCAAAAATTAACTGGTGTCGAATCTGTACAATAATAAAATCCTACTCTAGAAAATGTGAATTTCGTATATAGCGATGAGCAGGGCAGTCTCCACAGAGATTAGGGAAAATTTGTTTCTTTTACAAAGAAAATTATGGGGGGATTTGTTTTTCAAAATTCAAAAGGAAATAATCAACTAATTATAACAAAAACAATTTAGACAAATAAACAAAGATTAAATCAATAATAATGAAGCTCTAGCCAAAGATGCAATTATCAGATATGGTTCACTCAACTGATTATTGATACAAGAATAATTCAATTATTCATTAATAGATTGGTTATAACTGATAGCCAACTTTTCCTTACCTAATCGATAGCCAAGGTACGACCCTTGTCTATTTCCCTAACCAAGAAATAATCTTAGGTACGACCGTAAGATTTAATTTCTTGATTGCATTAGAAACTAGAAAAGTCCAAATCCTAATCAATAAACACTCTACAAGGGTTTATTTAAATTAGATCATATGTTCCCCTAACATGAAATTAATCACGCTAGTTACCACTGGAATTAATCAATCAAACAATTACAGATTCAATTGATTAATATGGCTGTAGATTATTAGGTTAATTCGAATATCGGACCCTTGACATTCAAAGAACAAAATAACCATAAAAAGATTAAACTAACGAACATACGAATACCAATGAATAACAGAAACAAACAGAAATTAATTAGATCTCACTGATATTTGAAACCAAATCTTCAAATTGACCCTTGACTAGAAAAATAAAATTAGTTGCACTCCATTGGAGAGAAAATTACACAAGAGATGAAGGGAGAAAATCTAGAGAGAATAAGAGAATAATGCCTGCCTTGTTTTTTTCTATGGAGGAGGCGTTGCTCTCTTAGACCCTAATCACGTCACTTTTCTTTCCTCCCCAAAAGTAACATTCCAATCCCCATAAATTTCATTCCATGATTTTCTCCTAGCTTTTAGTAATCAAGTACTTTCCAAATTCCCCTTATGGAGAAATATCCTAAAAATAAGAAAACAAATAGAAAATAACTTCCTAACATAGATAAACTACTAGGAAGAAACGTCCATCCCAGTTGTGACCCCAAATTGGAAGATTCTGTGTAGGATTTTCTGGACTGAACATGAGTGTTGGACACGCCCATGCCAACTTCACAGATGATTTTTCTGGAGAATCTTTTAGTTACTTTTATTTCCTTTCTTTTTATATATTTCTACAATTAACACCAATTTATCAAATATAAGTAGAATCCATCAATTAGCACAATATTTGGTAATAACAAAAAGGAAATAAATACAAATCAATCTACCAATTTGCACCCTATTAGAAGCTAAATTATGTGCTTATTTCCCAAAATAAGTTTCGCTTGCTGATTTTTTAACTGTTGTTCGCAACACTAGCACAATTACTTCTCTGAAAACTACATCATGGCATCAGAGTTGTTACCTCATATTACAGTATCGATTGGCAGGCAAATACAAAAATATTTAATTCTTGAGTGGGAAAGAAATTTTTCCACAATAGTTTAAATTTCATGATATTTAACCAAGCATATGTAATTTGATCTATTAATAAAGAGAAAAAACTTTGGGGGCTAAAAAAAAAAAGAGTGCAAGTGAAGATTGTGAAGTTGTCTTAGGATGTGCAAATAGCAAAAACATTATCATCAAGCCTGAAGTCTTCTCAGAAATCTTCAAGAAAACAAGTACCCTTTTTGGCAAGTCTTTAGTATTAATAATTCCTAGCCGCAATGCAAAGAAAGATAGATCCTATTGTCCAATTATTTGCCTTCATGGCTAGCAAAATAATTAGATTTGATCTTCTCAAGTATTGCAAGAACATTGTTGATAGAGAGTCTCTCCTTGGGGGATTCTAAAACACAATTTAAGGCCAGCTCCTTGAGTGATGATAAACACTCCAACTTTTTGTTCAAATTTTCTTCTTCTGGCTCCAACAAGTTAGCATCAATAACTCGATGAATGGTGTTAGGCATAGCATCGTTCACCCAACTCTTCAAGTTCGTATTTTCAGCAAAGAACTCATCATTAGGCTTTCTTGTGGTAAAGACTTCCAACAGGATTATTCCATAACTATAAACGTCACACGCCCTTGATACTAAACCTTCAAGTCCATATTCTACAACACAAAATTTGAAATCTAACAAATATCATTAAAAAAAGGATGAAAAGATAATAGAGGAACAATGCTAGGAGTTAGACACATCACCTGGTGTGATGTAACCAATTGTAGCCAATGTCTTGGTTAATTCAACAGTTTCCTCCTTTCTCAAAAATTTTGCAATTCCAAAATCGCTTACACGGGCAATCGTGTCTTCATCAATTAGGATATTACTTGGCTTCAGGTCACAATGAATAACTGGTATCGAATATTCATAGTGTAAGTATTGCAAAGCTTTTGCCATATCTATCACTATGTCCAATCTTCGCAAAATATTTAAAAAATAGTTGTGGAAATACAACCATTTCTCGAGGCTCCCATTCGAGATGTATTCATGCACGAGGGCCTTAAAATCATCTGTACAACAACTACAGATGATTTTCACAAGATTCCTATGGCTAAGGTTGCTTAGAACTTCACATTCTGCACCAAAACTCTTTAGGGCACCTTCGTGTTGCAAATTATACACTTTTACAGCCACTAAATTCCCATCATCTAGAATTCCTATGTAAACATGCCCAAAAGTCCCAAAGCCAAGCAAATTGCTATCATTGTACTAGCTAGTCGCACGAAGAAGTTCATAGTATGAAACTCTTCCTTTGGTTGTTACTGGTAACAAACTTGTTCCACTATCTTTGACCCCATTTTTCCTTCATTGCAGCCTTAGGAAAAGAAATGCCAATGCTAGTGCAACCATGGTCCCTATACTTCCCGGTACAATAAATGTGATTCGAAGCGTTTTTTCACCTTTGATTTGTGAATTGAAGTTGGTTGGCATCGTGGGACATGATTCTTAGGATCTTCACAGAGGGCATCATTGAAAATGAAGGATTCAAATGTGAAGGTTTTTGAAAGGACCCCTAGAAGGAATTTCACCGTTTAAATGATTAAATGAAACATTGAAGCGTTTCAAATAGACAAGGGCCTCCAGTGACTTGGGAATCAAACCAGAAAGATCATTATGTGATAACTCCAAGGATGTTAAGCTTAACATGCCTCCAACTGATTCCGGCATAGATAGATACTTGTAACTGGTTTTGTGCTAAAGAATGGTCTTGGAGATTATTTAAATCACCCATTGACCTTGGAATTTCACCAGTAATTTGATTTCTCAACATGTCCATCCTTATTGCAACCTTTAAGTTTAGAATTTCAGGAGGCAAAAATCCACTCATGGAGATTGAGGACTGGTCGAGCTCTAAGAGATCTTGGAGTTCCCACAAGCTTCCAGGAATGCTTGAGGTTAATCTATTGCTATCCACGTAAAGCTCCCTAAGAGAAGTCATATTGCCAAAACATCTAGGAATTGGCCCTGAAATTCTGTTTCGGCTTAGATATATTTCGGATAGCCTGTGCATCTCACAAAGACTATCTATATTGCCCGTTAGTTCGTTTCCCGAGAGAGACAACCATTGAAGGTTGTGTAAATTATTAATTGCAAATGGAATACCTCCAGTCAACTGGTTTTCCTGCAGGTCAACTAATATTAGACTGCTCAAGTTACCAATTTCACTTGGGATGCTGCCTTTTATTCCACAAGCGGCTGCTTCAAAATCTTCCAGGGAAGTAGAAAGATTCCCCAATGGAAACTGGAAGGAACCGTGGAATAGATTGTCGTTCACTAATAGAGTTCTTAAATTCTTGCACAAATGAATTCTTGCACTAATAGAGATCTTAAATTCGAACAAACGAAGCATTTTTAAGAGTGAGTGTTCTCCAAGGAAGTTGCGCACGGGGCCAGTGAATTGGTTGGTTCCAAGGTGTAAAGTAGATCATTTGGAAGAATTTGCAATTGATGCTGGTATAACTCCACCAATTTGATTATTGACCAAATCAATTGTCTCCAAATTGGGCAATCTATCACCCATATTTGAAGGAAGATTGCTTGTTAGAGAATTAACTTGAAGTACAATAATTCTCAACCATGATAGGTTGAAGATCCCAGGTGGAATGGGGCCACTTAATGTATTAAATCCCATGATGAGTAGCTCCAAATTGTTTAAGTTGCATATTTGTGGCAAAATTTCACCTAACAAAAGTATATAGTAATTGCGAGAACACGAATTAACATCTGTGCCGATGTACTAATGGACAAAAGTATTTTAAATATGAGAAATAACATTTATGTAGAATGCATGCACAGCCCGAGACGTGTATACATAAAAGATTTATTTCGATAAGTAATAACATTAATTAATGTAATCTAGAGATTGGTAATCGATGACAGTGTTTGAATTTATATAAAACTGAAACAACTCTTTTTTCTTCTATCTCCAACAAAAAAAGGAAAAAGAAAAGAAGAAGAAGAAGAAGGAAAAAAAGATGAAAAGTTAATAGTGAATGCTTTGCGCAATGTAGCCAAATTTGTAATATTGTTGTGTTCAATTCCTAACTGCTTGAGCTGACGAAGATTGCCAATTTCTGCTGGAATCACACCAACCAAAATTTTCCCAACTCTATGTTCAGAATTTGAGAATTTGGTCAAGTTGTAAGGAATGAGCCAACTCATTCTGTAATTAACGCAAAACTACGACATCCTTACGTACTCTGGAATATGGGTGAAAAATGAGCCACGTAGTTTCTAAGTAAATTTTATCATATTTTTGAGTTTTGGATAAACTCAGCTCGAGTAAAAATTTGTGATTACTGGGTGAGTTTATTGACTTTGAATTAAACCTTAATGTTTATTAAATTTTTTATTGAATCACGAAATATTTTACAAAATTGAATCAACTCCCAAATTTTTCTGAGTTTTCAATATATGATTTTACTAAAAAATGCATAGCTGCGATGAAACTATTAATTACTTCCAAGTGTCGCGTAATGACAATTGATAAGATATCAGTAGCTAGGATATATTGGAGGTAGTGTTAAGTTTTGTTCGTATTTATGCATATAGCACTTGTAAATCTTACTTACAGTCCAACATTAACAATGTAAAAATAGCTAAGGAATTTTTTTTGTATGTCCTATCCGGACTTTTTTACTTTGCGAAGCTCATTGATTTGATGTCTAAAAATGACTAAAACTGGTGATTAAAATTAGACAAGTACAGTTTAGAAAGTTTGGACCTAAAAGAAAAATCTCAAACTTTTTGGACCAATTAGATACAAAATTGATCAAGTTTGTAGTTGATTTCTTATTTGGGAGTTAGATATTTTATTTGGTAACCACTTGTTTAGTTATTTCTTATTCACCATGTTCATTAAGCCATATATAGGGTATTTGTGAAAATTTTTACTTTGTTTGGATGATTGTTTTTAGCAATATTTTTTTTGAAAATATTATTGTAACAGTTTTAAAAATTCTTTTAGATAAATGTGTATATAATATAAAAAGATGGTTGGAAAACATATTTAAAATTTTCTAAAAACATTTTTTTAAAAAATAATGCCAAAAAAATTTTGGAGACAACTTGTTGATTTTTTTCCTTGTGAAATATTCTTCATTATTTGAGATATAATAACAATAATAATAATTTGTGTTGATTATTGTCTTCCCCCCAAATATAATTTTGTGCACTTGTTTTCCCTTAATTCTATAATTCTACAAGCTAATATTAAACAACTCAAAAATTATACTTTTAGAACTTATAACAAGTGTAAGTCTAAAGCAAAATGACACTAATCTGAGAAGCCCACCCTTCGATTGCCACACCTTTTCATATTGTTTTATGCTTACCAAAATTTTTAGATGATCGAAATATATATCAGATATGAAAAGCATCATAATATACTCCCTAGAAAGTGTGTTTTTTTTTGGAAAGTTTTTTAAGCCTATCTCTGGTTTTAGTTTCTATAATATTCCATAAAAATGATCAAAATGATGGTGCTAATTATTTAATGGTGACATCTCATGATTGATGTGTATGATTAGTTATGGAACTTCGTTTGTTTAAGTTGACCGTTTTTCATCAAAGAATCTGGTAAAATTAGTAATGGAAGGACTTATTAGAAAAATTAGAATGTGGTATAAATTAGAGGACGGACGACTTTGCTTCCAAATCCATTTTTTGATTGGCAGATTTTTGAAATCCTTCCAAGTAGCCATGCCACTTTAAGAGGGTAAAATGCAGCATTAATATATAACATCATATGTCCCATAACGAAAAAATCTTCAATTTGGCATATGCTACCTGTTCTGTAAAGATTCTTACATGGATTCTGTTTACGGCATATTTATAGATCTTGTGGTCTAAACAATAGTCACATGCGTATATAGTAATTCATGTTGTAATAATAAAGTAATATAGTGTAATTTTTTATTTAGACCATAATATTCACAAGTAAGACTATAAACTAGATCCATATAATAAATTTTCTTTTTTAAAGTTATTATTTAGGATTAATTACATCTACCTCCCTTAAGGTTTAACCAAATTACAGATCGAACCTTAAGATTTGGTGAAACTACAAAACAAACCTTCAAATTTACCAATTATAACAAATACACCCTCACCGTTAGTCAATAAACATTTGACCGTTTATTTTGATGATGTCAGTAAAAAAAATACAATGAATGTCCCAAACTACCCATTACCCAGCGCTCCTCTCTTTTTCCTGTTCGTCATTGTCACCGTCACCTTCCAAAACCACCATTCCAACCACCAATCACCTCCATTCTCATTCATTCCTTCCTCAACCAATATCTTTGTTCCTCAGTACTAACGCCCCTCCAGCTATTTTCTTTGCCACAACCATTGCTTTCTTCCAACCCACACACCATTACTTTCTTCTTTCATCAACATGTTCTCAATTTCAAAATTTAGATAAGGAATAAGGAGTACCCACTATCTGCTCCTACCCTTATTCTATTAAATCAGTTCTCAATCAAGATAACAAAATAATTTGTCAAGTCCCAAACTTAGATTTAGGAAAATACAAAGAAAATAACAAATTTAATCACAAAAGCTTGCACATAAACTAAGTTGGGTCTAGCAATTTATACAACCAAAAGTGAATCGCGAGTAGAAACTGATTACTTGATCCTTGGGTGATCAAATTTCCTGCAAATTGAATTTGATGTGGCTGCTAGTGCACATTTATCATTATGGGTTTGTGAGGAAAGAAGAAGGAAGTAGATGGTGGTATACTAGGCGGTGGTGGATCTGGCAGAATCAAGTTGCGTTGAAAGGCTCAATTTCTTTGTGAAGATGGTGGTGGCGATCGTTAAGGAGGAGAAAAAATTTTGAAAGTCAGCAATAGAGAATAACGATTTGGAGCGACAGTGTCTTCTTCAATTTCTTTTTGTTTTTCGTTTTTGTCCTTTTCCTTTTTCTTTTTTCTTTCAAGTATCTGGTATGTTAGTTTGCTTTTTTTTTTTTTTCTCTCTCCCTCTCTCTCTCTCTCTCTCTCTCTCTCTCTCTCTCTCCATCATTTGTTTTATGCCTTTCAATATTTATTTTTCCTTTCTTATTCATGCTTACCACATTTTTCATTTTTGGTACTTTGTCTCTCCTCTCGTATTTTTTTTTTTTTTTGGGTTCAAAAAATGCTATTTTACTAAAAATTTCAATTGTGTTTTTGAAATATTTTGAATTAGGGCATTTTTGTCATTTTGCAACATCCATATTTATGGTGCATCTAATTTAATCTTGTCAGCATATAATTTAATCTTGTCAATTTTTTGTATTAAGAGTATTTTTGTCATTTGACTAGTGAGGTAAAATACTTAGATGAGTGGAGTTTAGTCAAACTTTAGTAGCAGCTCACTAACTTTCCCTCCCGTGTCAAAAGAGTTGATCCCACATCGGTTTAGTAGTAGTGTTAGAATGGGTAGATAAGTTTGATGGGCTGTGCAAAAGGTTGGATCCCTTTTGTACACCTCATCTCTCCTCTTTCTATCCTCCCCCTTTCCTATGAAATTCTGAAAAAAGAAAAACAATTACGACCGGTGAGATAAAATACTTAGATGAGTGGAGTTTAGTCAAGCTTTAGTAGCAGCTCACTAACTTTCCCTCCCGTGTCAAAAGAGTTGATCCCACATCGGTTTAGTAGTAATGTTAGAATGGGTAGATAAGTTTGATGGGCTGTACAAAAGGTTGGATCCCTTTTGTACACCTCATCTCTCCTCTTTCTATCCTCCTCCTTTCCTATAAAATTCTGAAAAAAGAAAAACAATTGCGACCAGTGAGGTAAAATACTTAGATGAGTGGAGTTTAGTCAAGCTTTAGCAGCAGCTCACTAACTTTCCCTCCCGTGTCAAAAGAGTTGATCCCACATCGGTTTAGTAGTAGTGTTAGAATGGATAGATAAGTTTGATGAGCTGTACAAAAGGTTGGATCCCTTTTGTACACCTCATCTCTCCTCTTTCTATCCTCCCCCTTCTTATGAAATTATGAAAAAAAAGTATTTTTGTCATTTTGACTTTTACGTCTAATGGGTTTAAACGCTGTGATGGATAAGAGGGTGATTGTAATATTATCAAATCTCAGGGTTTGATGTACATGTCGTATTATTTATTAAAATTTTTTAAATTGTATCATATCCTCTCGAGATTGTAGGATTCGTGAGAGAGAGATTAAAAAGTATATAATTTAGCAACTTAATTTCACATACACACACATAGCATATTTGGGCAAGACATACGCATATCATGTATATGCACAGCTCTACGAAGCCAAAAATTCATCAGATAGGAGCCATTATATTTTTGTTATGTATTTATAGAGAAAATTTAACTGAAACAAAAGAACCAAAACGCCCCCAAAAACCTTGGGATAATTCATCATTTTGGCTATAAATAGGCTGGAAAGGGTAAAAGGCATGAAATGGTCGGAGTAGGCATCATACCTTGTAAATTGTTGGCTCCGAGGGCCAAATTTTCAAGCATCTGTAAGTTGCCAATTTCTTTTGGTATGTTCCCGCTAAATTGTGACAGGTTCTGAAGTTGTGAACATGGAGATAAACTTGATGGGATTTGACCAGGCATTTGATCCTACTCGGAGACGGGAGTTTCGCCGAAACTCGTCTGAACTCGGTTAACTCGGACCGAGTTGCATTCGAGTCCGAAAGGATCGGCCGATTTGCTGCCGACTCGTCCGGATCAACCCGGGACAAAAGAAAAACCAGTGCAAACGACGACGTCGTCTTACCGACATTAATCATCCCCTGCTGTGAGCCCTGCCCCCCCTTTAGTGGTAATAACCTTTCGCAGCAAGTGCTAACTCAAATCATAATCAAATGTCTTCATCACTTGCTCTTAAGAGACTGCTCTCATCTAGCTTTCTCAACCGCTCTCTCAATCCCCTCGGTCCGACTGCTTCCTCCACGCCATCACGTCTTTTCAACACGAACATTGCCCGCGAGTTTGATGATGAGCAATTTCGACGTCAATTGTCGCTCCGGTCTTCCTATCTACCATTGCCGCAGCTTCTCCCCTTTCTTTGGCACCAAATCATTCTTTCCGGGCTTACACTTCTTTCTTTCATTTTTTTCTATTTATGTAAATTCCAGAATATGGGGAGAATGAGTGTTCAGAGCCTGGAGAATTTACAGAACCAATTGGGGCATGGCCCTACTTTAGCTGATAGAGAGGAGAAGCTTTCGGATCCATACACACCAAAAAAAAAAAAAAAAAAAATTCTTTCACTGACTTAACAAGTGGGGCATGGCCCAATATTGAATACGGGAGTCTGGGCTTGTATTGGGTTGGATTAGCTGCTAACTGGAATGTTTTTTGAGCTTGGCTCTCTATTTAAATTTTTGTAATTTTATTTTACTAATGATTTTCTGTTTGTGACCAACACAATTACTATGTTAGGTATCTAATCTTTGGCGGATTGATTTTTAATTTTTAGTATATACTAGTATATGGAGGAATTAAGATTCAATCCATTTAAAACGTGTGATTAGGTCCTCAAAACCATCCATATGTTACATAAAAGTCGAATCAAGTGACAAAATACTTTTAAAAAAAAATAGTACATTCTAAAGATTTTTTTTTACTAATTTTTTTGGTTATTTTGGTTTAGCATATTTTTTTTATATTTTGAATAATTATTTATAATTTTTAGAATAGAAATTATTTTTAAATATATGTCTCGTCGAGATCGCGACCGAGACCGATGTGGAACGGTACACGCCACGACCGCGACCGCGACCGCGACTTTGAACCATGGTTACCATCGAAATTCTGAATTTCCAATTTTGACAGATTTGAGATGGAAGCTAGAATTGGACCGTAAATTTGTTGTTTTCTAAAGCCAAGTATTGAAGTTGTGGAAAATAACCAAACCACATCGGAATCTCTCCACTGAAGTTGTTCGAGCTTAATTCGATAAACTTTAGGCGACGTAACCCCAACAATTGTCATGGAAATAGTTACTTTCAAGATCAAGAAAAACAAGGAAAGAGAGGTTTCCCAATTCTGGAAGAATGGTGCCTGTGAGTCCCATTCCTGAAATATTTAAAGAAGTTACCTCTTTGGTGTTTATGGCCACACTCGACTCCTATCCAGTGACAAACAGAAGAGGCTGCAGCATTAGTAGACCAGTTTTTTGACAAGAATTTGTAAGGATCTGAAGTGATATAGGCTTTCAGGGCTAGGAGAGTAGTCTGATCGGTAGCAAAATTTGTTTTCTTCATGGCTGTGGAAGCCACGATAAGACAGTATTGCACAAAAACAAGTGCAAGAAGGTAGTAGTAGAAGTATTTCTCCATATCACCCTTGATGAATATAGTAATGTTGATGGACTCTGAAATCAGAGGCATCTTCATTGGGTATTTATATGTGTTGATGAACCCAAATCAAATAGATAAAGAAAATCTACAGGAATTTAGACAAGAAAACTCAAGGAAAATTTGAGAAAATTTTCTTATTGGAAAAGAAAGAAGGGCGCTGCAATTGAAGTCTAATCAAAACCGAAACTAAAGCCACCCAATTGAAGTCTGCGGCGCAAAACCAAAAAGAACTAAAAACTAATACTAGCAATGGGGCAATAATCACATGCACACACCCCACCTATACCCACCTACTATAATCAATTAAACTATGACGCGTGGCCAACAAAATAAAATAACAAATTCTACAAGGCTTGGTTTATTATATTGCCTGCATAACTTCCTTTAAACCAAGCTCTTCAAACGTAGACATGCCTAATATCTTCTTCAACCTCAAGAATGTATCCATCTTCAAAGCCGTTGTGAATATATCCGCTACTTGCTCTTCACTCTTACAATAATCAACCTCAATCTCCTTATCACAAACCGACTCATGTATGAAGTGGTACTTGATGTCAATGTGCTTACTACACCCACGAAAAACTAGATTCTTGGACAACTCAATTGCTGATATACTATCACAATAAACCTTCATAGGACCATCTTGCTTGTGTTGTGAAACACTAAGTATCCTTCTCAACTACAATGCCTGAGTAGCACTATTAGCTGCAGCAATATACTCTGCCTTTGCAGTAGACAATGCTATCATCTGTTGCTTTTTAGAACTCCAAGAAAATATCTCCGAACCAGTAAAAAATGCATGGCCTGATGTACTTTTTCTTACAACTGTATCACCTGCTCAATCACTGTCTGTATAACCAAAAAGTTTAATAGGATCACTACAAGAATAAAAAATACCATTTCCTTGAGTACCTTTGATGTACCTCAAAATCCTCTTCGCTGCCTGCAAATGTGACTGACGTGGATTCTCCATAAACATGCTAATCAAGCCAACACTAAAATTGATATCTGGCATCGTAGAAGTCAAATATCTCAAACTTCCTACCAAACTTTTAAGGTAAGTACGATCTACATATCTACCAGTGCCCTCCTTGGTTAACTTTAATTTTTCTTCAGCAGGTGTCAAAATTGGTGTAACCCCATCCATCTTAAATTTCTTCAAAATATCACCTACATGTTTCCTTTGAGAAATAAAATACCACAGTCAGATTGAAAAATTTCAATACTAAGAAAATAAAATATTAGGCCCCATATTTGTCATCTCAAACTGCTTAATCATGGCCTTCCTGAATTCAGCAATCATCTCAGGATTATTGCCAGTAAAAATCAAATCATCTACATGTAGGCACACAATCAAAACATCACAACGAGTAGAAGATTTAACATGCAAAGTTCGCTCATATAGACACCTCTGAAATTCTCGGGGAATAAAATAAGAATCAATTCTCGTGTACCATGCCCCTGGAGCTTGTTTTAAACTATACAAAACCCTCTTCAACTAATACACCATATCTTCTTGTCATCTTCTAATATAACTTGCAGGCTGTTCAACATATACTTCTTCCTCAAGCATTCCATTCAAAAAAGCAGATTTGACATCCATTTGATAAATTTTCTATTTATTTTGGGCAGCAAGAGAAATTATCAAATGAACAGTGTCAAGTCTAGCAATATGTGTAAATACCTCAAAATAATCAATCTCCGGCTTCTGTTTGTACCCTTAGCAACCAACCTTGCTTTGAATCTCTCCACTTTTCCATTGGGTTTATACTTCCTTTTGAAGACCTACTTCACTCCAATGGCCTTTTTATCAGTTAGAAGCGTAGTAAGCTCTCATGTATTATTTTTCTTAATGGCATGAATTTTTTCATCCATTGCCTTTACTCAACGGTCATCTCGGGCAACCTCTTCATAAACTACAGAGTCACAATCTACAACAAAACAAAGTTAACAATTTTCTCATCGGAAACAACATTATCAGGAGTAACAACATAATCCTGCAAACGAGCAGGCAACTATCTGTGGCGGTGCAGACGACCCATTAACTCAGTTTGTAGGCCCTGAGTAATAGGCACTTGCTGAAAATTAACATCTTTATTCTCCCTGTCAAAATTTAAAGCCAAATCTGAATCCTTGAGATCTTCCTTACTCCAGTTTCAACACGTCTCTCATCAAAAGTCACATTCTTACAAACAATTTTTTTTTTCTGAAATAGGATTAAATAATTTGTAAGCTTGGGATACCTCGCTGTAGCCAATAAATACACATTTTTCTCCTTTATCATCAAGATTCTTCCTCAACTGATCAGGAATATGTGAATAAGTAATGCACCCAAATACTTTGAGATGGCCAACAAATGGTCTCCTACCACTCCAAGCTTCTTCAGGGGTTCTATCAGTAAGGCTTCTTGTGGGGCACTTGTTTAACAGATAAATAGCACAAGTGCTGCCCAAAAAGACTTTGGCATATTTTTCAACTTCAACATACATCTAACCATATCCATAATTGTTCTATTTTTTCTTTCTGGCATCCCATTTTGTTGTGGGGTGTACCTGGCTATCAATTGATGGTGAATACTAATCTTTTTAAGAAAATCATCACCAGCAATATATTCTTGACCCCTATCTGTTCTCAAAATTTTTATTTGAAAGCCATTTTGCTTCTCGACAAAAATCTTGAATTTTTTAAAAGTGTCACAGGCATCAAATTTTTCCTTTAAAAAATAAACCCAGGTTTTTCTACTGAAATCATCAATAAATGTAATAAAATACCTGAAACCATTATTAGAAGGAACACCTACAGTACATAAGTCAGATGGATGACCTCCAATGGTCTTCTTGCTCTCCATGATTTACTTGTTTGAAAAACTTCTCTGTGCTTCTTACCCAAAACAAACATATCACAAACTCTGCAAGGACAACTGATACTAGGCAACTCACGAACCATCCTTTTGCTAGCTAAAAATCTCAAACTATCAAAATTTAAATGACGAAATCACATATACCACAACCAATTGCTATCATCAATCACAGTATTCAAATAAGAAAAATCTCTACTATTCAAATTCAATGGAAATAAACGGTTTGGAGCCATTATCACTTTTGCAATCACATCAACTTTCTCATCAAAAAGCGTACAAACACCTTGTTTGATACGAATATCATAATTTTGGTCTGACAATTGTCCCATACTCAACAAATTATGATTCAACCAAAGCATATTAAACACATCAGAAATAAAATTAGTAGATCCATTTTTTAGGCTAATAGGGATTTTTCTCTTACCAAACACTAGTAGAACAGTGTTATTCCCAAATTTTACTTTACCTTTGACAGACTCATCAAGCTCAAAAAATAATTCTTTCTTCCCACACATTTGGTTACTACATCCAGTGTTCAAGAACCATTTATTTTAATCAACAACTCCATCATTATTGCAAGCCAACAATAAAGTTTCTGAATTTTGATTATTCTTCTGAGCCTGATTTTCAACAATATTAGCTTGAAAATTACTGTTAGATCTACATTCAAATCTTCTATATTAAAATTTTTTACAGTTATAACACTAAATCCTCTGACCATCATTATTTTGGTTAAAATTATATCTATTATCATAATTATAACCATCACCTCTACCAGTACTAAGACCATCTCTAAAATTAAAATTGTTACCGCTACCACCACGTTGAGAATTCCATCTGCCTCTACCTTTGTTGTTAGCCTGGCTTCTACCTCTGTTGTTGTAGCCACGACCTCTGTTGCTATGGTCCTGATTTCTCTATTGAAAATTTCCTTGCTCCTTGGGTTCATCCTTTGCCTTTAAATTTAACTGCGTCTGCACGGCCTTCTCCACAGTATTCGGGGTGTGCTCCATCTTCCAATTAATTCTTTGTTCATGTAGAATTAATAAACCTTGTAATTTTTTAATTTTTAATTCTAAAAAATCCTTAGTCTCTTGAATTACTGTTATTACGTGATCGAACTTTACGGGTAAAGTGTTAAAAACTTTCTCAACAAATACTCCATCAGAAAGTTGATGATCATTGAGCACTATCTCGTTCTTGATCTCTAACAAACGGGAAAAATATGATTCAATTGATTCAGATTTTTCTATCGTTGTAAGTTCAAACTTCCTCTTTAACATCATCAAATTGCTTTGTTAAACCCAATCTATGCCTTTGTATGTTTTCTCCAAACTATCCTAAGAATCCTTTGCCGTATCTGCAGTTGCAATTTTTTCAAAAATTAATATATCAATTCCTTGATGAATTTGTGACAACGCCATGTTATCCTTCTTTGTCTCCTATGCATTAGCATCTTCACCAATCCCTTCTTCTACATATTGATTTAACCAATATGCCTTTAGATAGGTTAACATCTATTTCTTCTAAAAATTATACTACTCCCTGTTTTTTAATTTTGGAACTAAACAAATAATATTTATGGGCGTCATGACTCTAATACAACTCTAATGGACGCAAATTAAATAAATAAAGAAAACGCACAAGAATTTAGACAAGAAAACTCAAGGAAAATTTGAGAAAATTTCTCATTGGAAACGAAAGAAAGGCGCTGCAATTGAAGTCTAATCAAAACCAAAACTAAAGCCACCCAATTGAAGTCTGCGGCGCAAAACCAAAAAGACCCAAAAACTAATATTAGCAATAGGGCAATAATCACATGCACACACCCCACGTAGACCCAACTACTATAATCAATTAAACTATGACACGTGGCCAACAAAATAAAATAACAAATTCTACAAGGCCTGGTCTATTATATTGCCTAATGTGTTAGTTTTACAACTAGAAATTTGCAGTTACAATGAGAATAATTTCAATTTTACATTTTAAAACCATTTCAGCTGAATTGTGATCAAATTCCACTTTGTTTTTTCCTTTGGGTGTTGACTCAAGTTGACTTCAGTATTCGCCAGAGTACATCAACAGTTCCAAGTTGAATTAGATTTCAAAATTATTGCTCGGGCAGCTTCCATAATTGATAAAATTTTTAAATGTTTATAATAAATTTTGATTTCCTTTTCTACTACTTAAAGATTCGTATTACAAAGCCAACCCTCGAGGACTTTCATAATGGAAGATAAAAAATTTTTAAATACTATACGGGCTGCTTTTCATATTGAAAGATAACACACACACTCTCTATTCCACACATACACACACTTGGTCGCTCTTACACACACACACACATTTTCTCGTGCATATACTTAGATATACATACACACATAAATGTATTTCTTTCTTCACATCTATACATGCACTTTCTCCCCCTCACACACATACATTAATTTTTTTCATATACTTGCATACTCTCTCTTTTATATGCACACACCATCCTTTCTTCTCTCTCACATATTCTATCTCTAAATTGTTTCATTTTAAGATAATTATTACGTTTACCATATGAAATATTTAAATTCAGCTAATTGTCAAACAAATATAATTTTATCAATTTAACAATCAAATACTTTCAATACTTTAATGTCACGTCTCACGCCCGAGACGTGGCACCTGCCATACCCTAAGCTAAGTTAGGACACAAGGCTAAACCAAAACAAATCGTCTTCTAATCACAAAATAAGACTCAAAGAATACTAAAGATGCCCAAGGAATACATTTCATTCATAACCAAAAGATGCACAATATCCATTACATTTCTTCTTCCCCCAATAACAAAAATAGTAGGGAAGCATGTATAACCTAATCTATACCAAAAGTATGGCTATACATCAATGTCATCAAATAACCTCATTCATGTCTAACCTATCTATGACTATGAGGCCCAAAAGTCTTCCCAATCACCTTCTAGAAAATCATCACCTACGAGGTTAAACAAAGGGGTGAGTGATATAATCACCCAATAAGTAGCAAAAGTTCTCTTTGGGGCTTAGCTTGTTAATTATGCGTAGATAAATTTCCATTCAAAGTCCATGTCATCATCATTCGTAACATGTAGTCAATCTAAAAAAAAATCATACAAATTCAAAACATCACATAATGGTATTCAAAGAAAGAGAGCTCAAGTAGTTAGTGGACACATGACTCTGGAATTCCAGTTGTTAACTATAACCCGGTTAACACAGTCCGAAACCAACTATCATCCGGTTGGTCCGGTTCAAAACTAACTATCACTCGATTAGTACAGTCAAAATATTTAACTACAAACACCAAAATAAGGAACTAGTCCCGTCACAAATCCATTTCACATACAAGAGCTCAATCTTATATTCATTCAAATGATTGTTTATACCACATGTACACATTTCATAGCAAAACCAAGGTAACCAAACGTAAGCCCATTTATATAGAAGATATAATTCGAAGCATTTATCATTGTCAAAATACAATTCCATAAGCAAAGAGAATCAAATACTACTTACCTCAATCCAAGGACTAGTTCAAATAATCGGAATAAGGGTAGATGTCTTCGTCACTTATAATGCACAAATAAGACTCGTATCATATACTAATTCTATCAAGGAATCATAAAAGAGGCTTATACCTAACTTAACACGCAAAATGAGAAAAAGGCGAAAACTGCACTGACCCGCGGCGTCAGCCGCAGCGTGAGCTACAGTACCTAGCCGCGGTACCAGCCGGGGCTCGGGTCAGAGCCATAAGGGTTTGCATCCGCGGAGTCATCCGCGGCACGGCTGGCGCCACGGATGACCCCAGCAGGGCAACCCAGACGAGCCGCGGCGTGGTGTGGCACCGCAGATGAGGTTAGACGCGAACTCTGCAGTACCCTGCAACACTCAAAACCCAAAATCGAACTTTTCCAACTCAACCCAACGCAATCCAACACCAATACAACATCATAAATGGCATAATACAACATCCCACCAAAAGTCTTTAGACTCCAAAGCTCACATACTCACACACTCTAAAGCACAAGCATAACTCTTAAAAGCATGAGACTTAAGGATTCCTCCAATATAACTACCATCCCACAAAATTAAAGAATATAAACTAAAGAAATGAACTAGACTTTGGAAGAGGAGAATTACCTTGAGTGGAAGATTCAAAAGGGCTTCTACTTGCTCCCCTTGGTGAGTGGAAGTTGGGTTCTTCAATTCTTTCTTCACCCAATGTAGAGAAAAGGAAAGAGATTTAAGAGAGAAAAAATTGCAAAAGAAATGAGGAAGATAGAAAGAACCCTAAGTCTTTTTGGGGTAAAGTCAATTTGACAAAATTGTATTCAAGCCCTTCAAGGTTTCTAATCTACTAAAAGGCCCAAAGGGTGAGAATTACGTATATGCCCATGAAGTCCCTATTATTACATTTAATTTCTGATTTCATAATTCAAATTTCAAATCTCAGTTTTATCAAATCTTAGACTGCGTTTATGCATACACTTGGCGTGACCAAATGAGCTTTATGATACCAAGTCAGGCCCAATAGCATTTCTCCGTAGGATGAGTACATTTTGCTATTTCTTTTTTTTTTTTTTTGTTCACTCAAATTGTGTAAATCTCTAGGCTCTGAAATAAAATTGTCTGTTACCAATATCACCTCTATTTTCACCAAACTTGAAATTAGTCATACAAACAATAATCTGCTCACTCGAATTGTTTAATCTTAAATGGTAGGCAGTATATTAAGCTTTCCTACTAATTTTGTTCCTAGTGTGACATTAACAAGTTAAAAAAAAAAATGTGGCTTTGCCAATTAAGCTTTATGACCCCAAGTCTAGCATTCGCAGCTGGTCAGGCCACATAGCTTTTCTCTCTTTATAAAAAGCATCGGTTTTTGTCACTTGGTCAAGCTAACTTTTCTCTTTAATAAAAGTAAATTTCGCTGTTTTTGTCACTCAAACTATGTGAATCTCTGGCCCTGACATAAAATTGTTTGATGCCAATATCATCTATGTTTTCATCAAACTTGTAATTAGTTATACAAACAATCATTCACTCATTCGAATGGTTTAATCTTAAATAGTAGACCGTGGATTAAGTTTTCTCACTAATTCTGATTAGCGTGACATTAACAAGTTAAAATAAACAACTGATATTGATATTAAGTGTCATCTTCAAAAGAAATAAACTAGTCAGCATCTTTAGATGCTTATTTAGAATGAACAGAATGTAAGCATTGTTTACTTATTCAACCCGCAATGCATTTGACTACAAGTATTTAATTTGAGAACAATGATAGAATAACTTTTTCGCTATCATAACTTTAAGAAAAAACGGTGAGTTTCAATAAAAAATTATCATTTTTTTTAAACTTAATTTTTTTTATAACCTTTTGTTATTACGGTGTGTTTGGATGTGATTTTTTTGGAATTTTTTGAGAAAATTTTTGCAAAATGTTTTTGGTTAGCTGGAAAATTATTTGGCCAAAAGTAAAAATTTTTTAAGTTGATTTGACCAAAAATTTTTGGCACTTTTTCAAAAATAATTGTTCAAAATTTTCTCACCAAATGCTTTCATTCTAAATTTCAAATGTTTTTTCAAACTTTGTAACAACTTTGGAAACTTTTTACCAATTTATTCATAAAAGCGAACACGTTTACGTTCAAATTTTGTTTAGAAAAATTAGAAAAATCACGAGTAACAAAATGAGATCTTTTTTTGGCAGGTTTTGTGGTCGGTTTTGTAGACCACGCACTGCTATCGAATGCTGGTAATTTTACGAGCGTCCGATACTATCTGAAAATTAAAAGCTTACCGAGCACTCGTCATTTTGCAAGTGTCTGACATTAGTGTTCGCTCCACAAAACCCATCACAAAATCCATCCACAATGGATCTTATTTTGTCATTCGCAATTTTTTTAGTTTTTCTAAATAGATCTTGAATATAAACGTGTTTACTTTTGTGAATAATTGTGTAAAAAAATCCTTAAAGTTGTTACAAAGTTTTTAAACAACCCAAAAATTTTTTCACAATTCAAATACTTTTTCACCTTTTCAAAAAAGTCAACAAAAAATTATTCACTAGTCCAAACAACAATTTTAAAAAATTTTCACAAGTCAAACACTTTTCAACCTTTCAAAAAAGTCAACAAAAATTCTTTAAATAATTTTTCTCAATAATTTTTCCAAATAATCACATCTAAACAGAGCCAATATATTTTTCTTGCTTTGATAGTTCTCCCTAAATTTTTGAATTCTTTTTTTTTTTTTTTTTTGTGAGGCTTGACTCCTGTTGGCTGCTCTTTCCCCGCGAACCCAATCCAACTTGACTATGAATTAACAAGGGGATAGCCATATGCCCATCTTTTCACAACACTCGATTTATAACAAGTGCGGTAGGTGATCATGGAACATATTTACATGGATTCGATCCATGTGGACCTAACGGTCCATGTGGCTCTCATATGAACCATTGGGTCTACATAAACAAGATCCATTTAAAAAAAAATCCTAACCTTGATGGCTCTCATCTGCACCGTTGGGTCCACATAGACGGGATCCATTTAAAAAAAAAATCCTGCAATCAATGTATACAGTCAATTACAAACTCATTATAAAGTACAATATCACCAGGAAACCAAATTTAGCCCAATAGTGTTACTGAATTTAATTAAAAAAATAATAAATTTTGTTAAAAAAATATTATTGTAACTGTTTGTCACCAGATATTTATCATTGTAAATTCGACATTCGACATTCGACATTCGACATTCAACATTGTGTTCATTTTCCCAATTGAAATTACCATCTTCATTCCTATCTCTGCCAAATTTGCTTATGTTAGAGAATTCAGCAAAAAGGCAGTAATAATCACAAAATTCAAGTGGAATTCGATGGAAGAGTGATTTTCGTTCCCTGTCACTTAAAAGGAGACACTGATTCGCATTAAAACAATTAAGCATTGCCTCAAGTTACGTTAGACCTTTTATCTTTGTTCAAAAAGAAATAATTTTTTTTTTCATTTTGAATTTGGAACTTTTTCAAAACTTTCTTCTATAAAACTGAATTCAGTTCGCTGAAATTTTAAGGAAATTTTCTTTGGTTTTTCCATTCATAAACATTTGTTTTCTTAAAATAAAATTCGTTATTTTTAAAAGTCATAAACACAAAATTCTCGCAGCTACTTGTGTCTTGGAACAAAATACCAATACCAGAATGTTTGAATCAACAAATCACCATATGTTTTCTCACCTTTGATGGTGGAATTTATCTACAGATTTTGTGAATAATTTTAAGTTAATCTATTTTAAAAAATATCAAGCAACTATTTATCATTCCTACTAACCATTACAGCTTCACAGTGTTTTAACGTGTGAAAGATGATTAGAATGGCTCTCTAATAATTTTGCCAAATCTCTTCTTCCCTCGTTCCCACATGCATGCTAACATCCATTAAGAGATTCCAGACCACACGCCTTTTTGAATTCTGACATTGAGGTGAGAATGAGGGAAATGGATTAGCAGACACAGAGGATGTCTCCCACCGAGCAGAGGGCCAAGACCAAAAGGTGAGAATAGGGTCGAATTCGTTAGGGGGTGTTGTGGTCGACTTTGAGTTGAATTGGCATCTATTATACTCCTTTATTATCCTTTGCTATTAATATCCTGGTCAGATCAACAAGTAATAATGCAGATACCACGGATCAAGTACCAACAATTGCAGGATTTTTTTTTTTTTTGGGGCAAAAGATGATTTGTTTTATTGATGATTATGCATGAAGCTTGTACAAAAGTCTAGCAACAGTACACTATGCAGTTACATTGCTTTACATAGTTTAGAACTATTTCTACTTCTACCAATTACATGGTATATATGAACAAAAAGAATTTACAAAGTGAGAACTAATCAGTCAAAAATCTTGTGAGGAAGTTCCCACTCCATTACCAGTTTCTAGTTCTGATAATTGAGGGGGACTTTTCTCCAAAAAATAATTACTTCTCTTACTGATGTTCTGATTTGCTGAACAACATTACTGGATGGCAAAAGTATCTTCTAGTGAATGCGTTGGTTCCGGGCCCTTCAGATGTGGTACACACTAGTTGCTAGCATTAGTCTCCTAAGCTTGTCTGAGAATGAGTTTGTTTGGCAATTGTTACTCATCCATCGTATTTCTTCAGTCCAACTTTGTTGGCCCTTAAATAAGAAGCAGAAGGATTGAATCTTCCTCCACACTGATACTGTATAGGGACATTAGATATAATCCTAATTTTGATAATAACAAACCACATTATTACTAATCACAATTGTTTAGTGTTGTGGCAAAGTGTTAAACAGGTTTTAAGAACATTGCTGGAAAACAGAATGGTTTGGCTACTGGTTCGGACACCAATCCAATGCTTCGGCCGTCCAAAGCTAGATCGGACAACACTTCAGATGTCCTATCACCTGTCCGAAAGTGCCTAGTTTTTTCCAGAAACTTTCTGACGTCTGGTCACACGTCCAACAAAATAAAAAAAAATTTCAGAGACTTTCAGACACAAGTTCGAATGTCCTTTCAGTCATCCGATAGAGTTTGAAAAGTTTCAAAAACTTTCGGACGCACCTTCAGACACCTCTTTGGACGTCCGGAAATATACCAGAAAAGACACTGATGATGGTTCGGACGACAAGCACTCTCTCCAGCCGTCGAAAATTGTACTTAATTCATGAGAGAAGAGATCAGACGCTGGTTCGGAAGACAACCTGCAGCTTTGACCATCCGAACACCCCAACGGCTAGTTTTTTTTTTTTTTGCATTTAATGTATAATCGTTGGAGGGTAGTTGAATGCCATTTTTGATGAAGTATAAAAGCAATAAAATCAAAAGTTAATGAAACAGTTCTATCAAGTATACAAAGGCATTGAATAGCAATTCTTGAGCAAGAATATTTCATTCCTTGTAATAGTGTAATAGTCATTGAGTTCTTCTTTGTGAGAGTGATCACTACAATTGTACTCTAGAGAGGTTAGCTTGTGAGCTGAAAAATCTCTTAGCTTAACTAGAAGAGTGTCTAGGGTGAATAAGAGGTGAATCAATCATTGTACAAATTAGTTGTGAGTCTTCTACAAGAGAAGGAATTCAAGTGTAATACAACTTCAAGTTTGGTAAAATTTGGAAGTTATTTGTGGTTTGATCAATTCATTCTCCAATCTATTTAAATTTCAGTTTGTTATTATCTTTTAAATATTGTTTGTTGCTTTAACAACTTGATTGATCACTTAGTCAACTTATTAAATTTCTATTTTGTGAAAATTTGTTATAGCCAAGTTAACTTCTTTAAAGGAACCTAATTCACCCCTCCCTTAGGTTGCACCAAGGGCCCACATTGGAAGAATAAGTGCTGTGTGATTTCTTGCCATTGCTTACAAAACTCACAATTTATGTCATTGTTGGGTGTCAAACCAGCAAATATAAATTCACCTACTCAAATAAAAATAAAATGAAGTGCTAGTGATGAGTAGGGTCGTATCCACAGGGACTAGTAGATTTATTTTCTTTAAAACTAAAAATTAAAAGAGGGGGATTTGACAAGAATTATTCTAAAGAAAACTCAATTTAAGGAATCTAATAATTAACTAAATCAAGGAGGATTCAAATAAAGAAATCTAATAAGGAAAAATTAATTCAAACGAAATCAAATAGTAACTAAGCTCTAGTCAAAGGAATAATCTCAACTCTAGTTCAATTTAACTGATCATTGATGCAAAAATAAATTCATACATTCATGAATAAATTGGTTATGATTGTTGAGAAGCTCTAACAACCTGCTCTTCCTTACTGTGTCGGTAATCAAGGTAAGACCGTTAATTACTTCCCTAATCAAATAACAACCCTAAGTAAGATCTTAAGATTCAATTATTCAATAGCTTTAAATCTAGAAAAGCTACCAATTCTAACCAACAAATACCTAAGAGGCTTTGTTCAAATTAGATTATCTATTCCCGTGATATAATCCAAAAGTCTCTATTACAATTGAATTTATTACTTGCCACTAATACTAAAACTATCAAAAAATTACGGATTTAACGTTTTAGATGGCTTTAGATTATCTGACAATTAAATAGTGGCCAATTATTTAATTGCACAAGAATAATCACACAAGAATGAACACAATCACCTTAGAATTAAATAGAGAATAAATGAATACCCAAAAATGCAGAAAATAATAAAAATAATTAGATCTCACAATAATAGATGAACCAAGAGTTTCGATTATCCTTCAACTAGATAGAAGAGTCTAGCCACGAATCATGGCTTCAAATCTCCAAAAATATTTAATAAGAATTTTTGTTTGTAGAGAGAGAAAAAGAAAAACTAAAAGAACTAATGAAAAACTCTAAAACTAAGACTCTAAATTTTTCTCTCAAGGCTGTGTGTGTTTTTCCTTGGAAGAATTGTGTGCTGCAAACCCCTCAAAAACTTTCTTTTGTTGCCTTCCTTCTTTCCTTTTTTTTTTTTTTTTTTTTGTTTCTTTCTCCAACTCAACTTCCTTGTACGATCTTTGTTTTTTGGGAAGATTCTTTTTTCTAGTCAACTCTAATTCTCTCTATACTTCTTCCCAATTCAGATCCACCACATAAAAGAAAAGTGGGACCCTCCAATTGCAAATTTCTTCTAATTCACGTCCAGAATTCTGCACAGCAATACCAGTAGACCGTGGTCACGCTCTATCAGACATAGTCTTTCTGAAATTTTGGCAAATTTAAAGTCTTTTCTCCACAATCTCCTACATTAAGCCCAAATAACAAAAAGTGAATAAATGAAAATATTAAATACAATTCTTGACCAAAACAAGGGGAAATTAGATATAATTCATATGACAATTTAACACCCTAACAAATTCCCCCACACCAAGACAATGCTTGCCCTCAAGCATTCTACCAATCCAAAAATATACAGTCAAGACATCAAATATTCATAGTAGAATAACCAACAAAAATACCACCTTTCTCAACAATTTTGTCAAAATTCAAATGCACAAGATTCAACATCCTCACTAAGATTGTCAATGTAGTCACTCAACCCTCAAAGAATAAGGAGATAAGATATCATTAAAGCACACATTAATACAATGGAAAGGTATTACCATAGGCTTGCACATATATCAACTCTCCACCACTTAAAATAAGAACTTAATACAAAAATCAAAGGGTCTTTGTAAAGGTTGTAACGGGCTTAGGTTAAAGGCATGATAAAAGGATAATTTAGGTGTAAGGTATCAAAGCAAATCTCACAAAATCATTACATGAGTATAATTGTCATCTCCATGTAACTCCATTGCTAAGTGTTTATCATAACGTAAATATCTAGGCAAGTGTAATTACATATCTCGGGCTTTGCCCAACTATCCATAACTCAACACATATACTACAAAACACTTCACATATATTTTTGTATTTTTTTTCACTTTTTTTTCTTTTTCTTTTCTTTTTCTATTTTTTTCTTTTTTCTTTTTTCCTTTTTCAATTGTAAACACAAAAATTTAAAACACTTGCACTTGCCAATGAACTTCCTTCAATTAAACACATCACAATGGAGTTTCCAAACTAATTTTCATGTAATGAAAGTGAAATTCCCTTGACACTCGGTTGAAAGAGAAAGTCAAAATAGAAAGGCTTTTGGCTAAGTTATGTAGTTAATAAACAAAGAAAAAGTTAAGGCTCAAAGGGGCTCACTAAGGGTAATCAAAGTTCAGGGCATGTTTTACGATAGTCAAAAGGTTTAAGCCTATGTGCCCTTATCATTTTAATGCATTAAGTTAAAAATGTGGATCTCGATATGTATAACAGTGCAAGTTCTAGAATATCCAATCCATGTATAAAAATCACTCAACAAAGAAATGGAGCAAAAATAAGTGAATTGCTCTTATAGGCTCAAAGCTCACAACAAGGGTTAAACAGGTCAAATCTTGCACATTTTTCATTCAACTCAATTGTCAAGAAAAGTGAAGTAATTAAGCTAATGAAATCCATGCTAGTCATACTTAAAGATCTTGACTGTTTTACATTTTTAACAAAAATTGGAAGGAAGGAAGCATAGCAACTAAATTAACCAAACTATAGAAATTAGAGAATTCCCACTCCCCCACTACCTAATTTCTACATTGTACCCAATGTAAATAATAAAGAATTAGCACTGAGAACTCCCCTGAATAAAAGCTAAGCACTGGAGGGTGGTGGTATTAGCTGCTCCAAAGATAATACACCTTGTCCATTTCGAGTCTTGACCCTTTTTCTAGTTTGCGGGATGGGTAAGAACAGACTGCTTTTGACGTGCCTTTGATTTCTTCTTTGAATGTTGGCTCGTTCTCCCCATAAGTGACACCATAAGGGATCAACTTCAACAACTAAAGAACAATCATCTTCACAGTCAATAAACTGTCCATAAGAGTCACACTAAAAAAATAAGTGCAGCAACAACTAGTTGCTCAATAAAGTCAATCCATATGTCAAAATCCAGTCAATATTCTAGCCAGCAAATGCATTAACAATTCAATAATTCAGCTAGATTTTGACACTCCCAGTAAAATTCCAGCAAAAAATTTTTTTTTCATACCTCTAGCCAACCAATGAACTTTTTCCAATGAAGAATTTACCACCAATAAGTGACAAAACTCAACAACAATTTCACCCAAGTCATTGAACAACTAAGTGAACAGCTCAATGTGTTTATAACTAGTTAATGCACATCCAGTAGTAATCCAAAACTTAACAAAATATAGCACACAAGCAATGAAAGTCTCAATATCAACAAGTCAACTACTAAAATCGTCTCAATTTAAGTAGATGGAACAACCATTAATCAATATCAACAGCAATTCACGACTACTAACGTAATATAGCAGCATCAGATAAACCCATTAATCAATCAAGTTTCAGTCACCATTACTCATAATGAATGTTCAGAGAAAAATCAATTTCATCCAAAAATTTATTAAATAAATTTACAAAATTCCAAGATGAACTTACGAAAAATTAACAGAACCTAGAAAATTGATCTCTGTGGTGGTGTGTGCTACTGTGAGTTGTGAGTATATGTGACTGTGGGAGAGGTTCGACCAGGGGAAGTGAGGAAGACAAGGGACTGTGGAACAGGTAGTGGGGGAAGGGACAAAAAAAAAAAAAAAGAAAGGAGGAAGAAAAGAAAAGGGGGAAAGAAGAAGAAGAAGAAGAAGGAAGAAATAGCGGTGATGGAGGAAGAAGGGGGTGTCGGCGATGAGGAAAAGAGAGGGAGGGAAAGAGGGAAGAAAGAAATAGAAGAGAGGTAGCAGTGAGAGAAGAAAAGAAGGAAGAGGAAGTGAGAGAGAGGGAGAGGAGGAGGGAGGGGTGGCGTCGGCAGTGATAGAGAAGAAGGAAGAAGAGAATAGAGAAATAAAGGGAAAAAGAAAAGAAAAGGGAAAGAAATTTAGCGCCACCCCTTTTTTAAAAATAAATAAATAAAACAAACTTTCTAAAGTGATTTTGGCAAAAAATTTATATTTTTACAATGTGGTCACGTCTTAACAGAAGATATCTTCTGTCTTTTGCACGTGAAAGAGGTTCGCAACCTTACAATGATCAAAAGACTAATCTCCTTACAGCGTGATCACACCATAACAGAAGATGTCTTCTAGACTTTCGTCGTCATCAATTTATTCACATTGTGTGCATATGGCGCAACTGCGTCTTACTAGATGAAGTCTTCTGACTTTTTCACGTGACATGTCGTTAAGTGATGAACTCACAAGGCATGGTCACAGTATAAAGGAAGAAGCCTTCTGGAATTTCCAAACTTCAAATTGCTATTATACCGACTGTAAGACGTGATCACGGCCTATAAGAACAAGTCTTCTACCAAAACGAAAAATAATCAAACTTTATACTTAAAATTAAAACAACTAAAAATAATAAAAAGAACCAAATAAATTAAAGAAATTGGGTTGCCTCCCAATAGCGCCTTTGTTTAACGTCTTTAGCTAGACGTAGTCTCTCTTCAATCTAAATAATTGGGATGTTCAAGAGCTATCTCTTTAATTTGAAAAGTTTGAATTCTCTCATAGAATGGCTTAAGACAATGACCATTAACTTTAAAGGTCTTGTCAGTGTTTGGACTCCGAATTTCAACTGCACCATAAGGAAGAATATTAGTAACCACAAATGGCCCAAACCAACGAGAACGTGACTTACCCGAAGATAGCTTTAGTTGAAAATGAAAAAGAAGAATTTTTTGTCCCACTAGGAACTTCTTTCTTGAGACCATTTTATCATGAAAAGGCTTGGTCTTTTCTTTGTAAATTCGTGACTTCTCATAAGCTTCATTTCGAATGTCCTCCAACTCTTGTAATTGCAGCTTCCTTAGCTCTCCTACTTTATCCATCCTCATATTGCATTGCTTAATCGCCCAATACCTGTGCTCCAATTCTACAAGTAGGTGACAAAATTTTCCATAGATCAAACGATAAGGAGATATACCTATGGGAGTTTTATAAGCTGTATGGTAGGCCCAAAGTGCATCATCAAGTCGAAGACTCCAATCTTTTCGGTTGGGGTTTACCGTCTTCTCAAGTATGAATTTGATTTCTCTATTTGATATCTCGGCTTGACCACTTGTTTGTAAATGATACGCAATGAAAGTTCGATGAGTCACACCATACTTTTGCATCAAAACCTCAAATACCCAATTGCAAAAATGCTTTCCTCGATCACTGATAATAGCTCTTGGCATCCCGTACCTTGCAAAAATATTAGATTTGACAAAACTTACAACAGTTTTAGCATCGTCAGTATGTGTAACTTTTGTCTCAACCTATTTTGAAACATAATCCACAGCTAAAAGAATGTACTCATTGCCAAAAGAGAATGGGAATGGACCCATGAGATCAATCCCCCACACATCAAATATCTCACAAACAAGTATAGGATTAAGGGGCATTTGATCTCTGTAGACACCAAATTTTGACATACCATTTATTTTCAAATATTGGGGGACCTTTTCCTACTATTTGGAGTCAAATCCTGATTTTTGAATAAAAATGAAGAAGTCAGCAATTTTGGAGGGCAGAATAGTAATTTTTTAATTGTAAATATTTTTTCATTAATTTTGGAGGGTTTAAATTCATTTTTTGTACTTTTATACACATTTTTAAATTTTGTGATTTTTTTGGATTCAGCTGGTATTTTTATGTATTTTTGCTAGCACAGGGACAAAATGGTAATTTCGCATCGCGAATACCACTTTCGCCCATTTTTGTGTACCAAATTTATTTTTCAAGTTTTCAAACATGTTTCTAAACTTTCTTAACTTTTTTCGGGGTGAATTTCTATTAATAAATTTATTATTTACATTTTTCTTGATTTTTTTAATTATTGTGAGAGAAAATAGATTTTTTAAGGATAAAGTTGTAATTTTTGTAGCCAAGGGCATTTTGGTCTTTTAATCATTTCTTGGAGGTTAAAACTTGTGCACTATAAATATCTCCACTTGGAGATTCAAAAAGAGGGGGAAAAAGAAAAAAAAAATCTAAGGAGAGTGCTTTAATTTTTAGTTTTTAGTTTTTTCATTTCACCAAGAACACACACTTCTTTTTTACATACATCTTCAAGTTCTCACCTAGAACACCAAGAACAATCACCATACATCTTCAAGTTTTCACACACTACACCAAGAACACACATTCACATTCTCACTCACTCGCTCACTACACACATATTCACCTTTCTCTCACACACACTACACACACTCAAACTACACACATATTCACCTTTCTCTCACACACACTACACACATATTCACCTTTCTCTCACACAGTACACGCGCTCACACTACACACATATTCACCTTTCTCTCTCACATACTACACACACTTCTCACGTACATAAACACTCATTCATACACGTTCACAAAACACACGCATTACACACACAAACTTACACTTTTGGACAATCACACAACACATACAATTCACATTCATACACAGTCACAAAAACACACACCAGTCACGTAATTCTCACACACAGACAACAATCACACAACACACACATTCAACCATGCAGTTTACACACAGTCACCCACACCCACATACATCAAAAACGCATACCAGATTCACAAAGCACACACAAGACACTCACCTCACAGAAATAAACACACACAGAGAACATGCACTATCACACCACAATTCGCACACACTTCACACACACTCAAATCACAATTCACACTCAACTCACATACACATACACAACCATCAGCCCAGCCTGGAACCAAACAATTTCAAATCATCACCCAAAAAAAATTCACAAAACCGTTCAATCACAGCAACCAATAATCACCAAAACATCATAACTAGATCAACAACAAAACTAGCCATTCCAACCACCAAACACAGACTAGACCTCTCTGTCCCTCTCAACTATCCGAAAAATTTGCCAGAATCATAGCCTTGTTTCCAACGCCCTTTTCCCCACCTGCAAAGCTAGCAAACCCAACAATTCACAGCCACCCACCTGCAACACAGTTCCACCGCCATAGCAACCCACAGCCTGCACAAAAAAAAAAGGGCCCTAAATCACAACAGCCAAAGCCGTTATCAGGACACCACGCCATCACAGCAGCAAGGCCATTCGCCACATTCCACCAAATTAGTAACGAATCATCAGCGCCACTAGGTTTCGCTAATTTCTTTGCAAAAACAGGTAAACATTCACAGCCCTTTCTTCTATTTCTCCTTTAATTGGCATTATTTGTTTCGGTTTCATCTATGAAAATTGAGTTTGAAATTTGGAAATTTACAGAAATCTATGAAATCTTAGGAACCAATTTGGGTTAATATGTTTGGTGGGAATTAAAAAGAAATTGATTTTCTGAAAGGGGAGAGCTTGTTTCGGTTGAAGGAAAATGACGAGAAGTTGGAAAGAAAGAAAAGGGAGAAAGAGGGGAAAGAAGCTGAGGATAAACAGAGAGAGAGAATGAGAACTAGAGGGAAGAAGAGGAAGAAAAACAGAGAATCGGCGATGGAGAGGAGAGAAAGCAGAAAGTCGGAGAGAAATAGAAGAAGAGAGAGAGGGGAAAAGCTGCGACCAGCTAGAGAGAAAATAGAGTCAGGCAGAGGAAGAGAGATAGAAGAGAGAGGAGTGATTCGGTCAAGAGAGGGAGATAATAGAGAAGAAAGAAAAGAGATAACAGGGCCAAAGCGGAGAAGAAGAAAACGGAGAGAAAGAGATAAAAAAAAAAAAGAAAAAGAAAAAGAAGGGAATAAAAAAACTGATTTAGAGGGTTGAGGTTCTTTTTTTTTTTTTTTACTGATTTTTCTCGGTCTTAGTTAATTTAGGTTTTTGTTTCATTTAATTTTAAGTTAGTTATCTAATTGCGCCAGCTACCTTAATTGATTTAATCAGTAGATCCTGTTTCCCAATTTAGCTTGACATTGCATTTTCTGGTTATTTTTATTGTGAAATAGTTATTTAGATTCCAATCCTTAGTTTTTTTTTTTTTTTAGTAATGTCAAATACACATCTCAATATTTTGTATTCCTGCATTTTAGTCTTGACATTCTCAAATTGACCCCCTGAGTTTATTTTTTTAATTAAGTTTTGGTTCACTGTAATTATGTCCCATTAACATTGCTGGATTTTATTCTTTTGTTCCCTCCGATTTATTTTGATTTGTATCACTACCCCTAGACTTGTGTAAATTCTTAATTTTGTCCATTGATTAGTCGAATATTCAATTTTAACCTTTAGCCCCTAAGTTTGCGTGAATTTTCAATTTTGTTTTATCAAGCCTTCTTAGTTTAATAGAATTTACGTTTTTACTCTAATTTGTTAAGATTTACATACTTTGTATTTTATTTACTTATATCGTGATACATTGACGTGTGTGTTCATTTTTAAGCGTTGGTACCGGGTCTCCAAAGAGATAACCCAATTCCTCATTAATTTATCTTTATGTGTCCCAATGTGCCATTATGTGATTTTTTATGCATGTTTTTTCATATATTTCTTATTTTATTTTACATTTTTATTTTATTTTATATGCTTTTTGCATGTTTATTTATTTTATGTTATTTAATTTCAAATTTTATTATTTTGGCAAAAGTGTAGTGTTATATTTTGTATTTAATTAGTCAATGTAATGGGTAGATTAATTTTCTCATATTTTAGCAAAATTATGTAATTAGATATAAAATGTACTAGATAGGGCATTTTAAATTTTTCCCCTAAAAATTGTAAATTAAGCCCCCGGTGTAATAGTTAGGGTTTATTTGCTTTTGCGTGCTTACGTGTTTATTTCTTTTACCGCTTTCCTTAGGATTTTTGCATCTAGAATATTATGTATATGTGTTATGTGCTCCTATGTGATCCTATATGTTCCTACATGTTTAATTTGTTTTTTAATTCATGCTTTAATGTTTAATTCATGATTTATAGTATTTTGTCACCACACTAGTCCAACGCTAGTTGTGGCTTCTTTCTTCCCCGCTAGTCCAATGCTAGTGGGACCTTTTTAGAACAGGCTACTTCAACGCTAGACCCTTAGGACATTTTAGTATTAGGTACATTCGTGTGCATTTCTCATCTCATTTCACACACTCCTAGTTTTTTTTCCATTCAGCATGATTTTATTATTACTATTATTATTATTATTATTATTATTTCGACACATTTGTTAAAATATATGACATCTAGGTTGCATCTCACTTAGAAATTAGGACATTTGTGTGATTCGACTAGAAATAGTCGTCTACTCACGTGGGAAGCGGTGGCGTACAGACCGTTCCCCCCTCCGTGAGTAGAAATATTCAGTCACGAGTTATTAGTCCTCCGCACCCGTTTGTTGCATTCCCACTTTCTTCGATCACTTACTATATATTATTACTTTCTTTTCTTTTGCATTTCATTTTGCATAGACTCGTGACTCCCTCAAGGTCTCAACTCGGGTTTCGCAATTAATGTGATCATTTCGACCAAGCCTCGACGGAACATTTCGACCCTCCCCGATACTCACATTTGGACTTTGGATTTGCATTCATTTAGATACATCCAAACGCGATAGAACTTAAGGTTAATTTAGGAAATTTTGATTAAACCTCGCAACTAACTTCGGCTAGATTGAAAGGGTGCCTTAGTCGCGAACCGTTGCCTTCCTTTTCTTCAAATGTGACTCCCGGACCTTTTTCTCTCGTTTTTCGTAGACTGGAGTCGAAAAAGGGTTTTAAATTAATTTTCTAAAAATTTTATTTTTTTTGTTTTGTTTAAACAATTTTTTCGAGTGACTTGGTACACCCTAACTCAGTACCAAGTGGCGACTCCATTTTCTAAAATAAAACCCTTTTTCAAAAATTATTCGGCCAAACCTGTTGCATTTTTAGTCCTAGCCTTGTTTTCTTTTAAAATACCATGTTTATTAAAATACACTTTTTATACTAAAATTTGATTTTTCTCACACACCCACGGTTTTTCCAAAAACTTTTATTTTCGAAAGGGTCACCGAGACTGGACCGTCTTTTCAGGACGCGACAGTCAACGACCCCACAAGCACCATTTCACTCACGATTTTTTCGGACGCGACAGGATTTTGGCGACTCCACTGGGGATCACTAGTGAGTCCGAGCACTAGGTTTAATCACCTTTTCCTTATTTAACCCTTCTATTCTATCGTGTTTGGATGTTAGAATTGCATTTTTCTTTTTTAGATTTTTAGGTTTTTCTTTTGCGTCTCACACACTTCTTGTCTCTCGGCTACTTATGTGATGTATGTATGATTTATTTATTTTTGCTTTATTCGACCGCACTTGCATTTGGGGAGGGGATCAGTCACCCTTAGAGCCCACATTTTATTATTCCTTCCTCTCATAAGGAGCACTTCATACGTGCATTCGATGTTTTTTACCCTTTTCTCTTTTTGGTGGTTGCCACCCACCCATCCCTTTAGGACTGGGACCGATCTGCCTGGACATGCTGCCATCGCATTCGTGCATGTAGCGGTGTCTAGGGGATCACTCGAACCACCGACCGGGACCCTTGGAATTGACGGATTTGTTACTTTTGGGTCCCTAAGTCTGAAGGTTCAGGAGCCTTAAACCATATCGTAGGCTTGATCCACTTAGATACGTGATCGGGGCACGATGTGCACGTAATCATGTTTGGGAGATCACCCGAACTCTAGGCTTAAGTCCACAAGTCTAGAGATTTGGGCTTTAAAATAGATCCACTCGGACACGTGGCTGGAGCAGGATATGCACATAGCAGTGTCCGGGGGATCGCTCGAGCCATCGACCAAGGGCTTTGGGATTGATGACCCTTACCCTTAGGTCTGAATGCTTGGGAATCGACAGCCTAATCAAGTCTAGATACATTAGTGAGCCTAACCTCATGCATCCATGTAGAATAACCTAGGGTAGACTCAGCCTTACCCTGTCCGGTACACTGAGGCACGAGAGGAGGGATCCAACCTCATTTATCTGTCTTGTTATGCCATTTACTGTTATCTATGTGTATTATTTGTTTTTGCCAATGTGTTATGTGTTATTTGTTGAATAAACTAACACAATTTCTTTCATTCTTTGATTGCATTCACAACCATAGAAGAAAGAGCCCTAGCATGGTGCTCTCGTAGGAAGCCAACCTTCTTTTGGCACGTTTAAATTTCGTTTTCATAATTAATTTCTTCAAGAAAGATGGAAATGGAATTTCGTAAATTTTTTGCAAATTGCATTTTGTTATAAATAGCTAACAGATCAATCATTGTAAATTTCTTAAAAATCCTGAAAATTTGATTTTTCGTCTTGTATATTTTTGAATAAAAATCGTAGTTTTTTAAATCCTTAGTTTTTATATCTTTTTCAATGATTATTCATTCTTGTTGTACTTGTCAGTTTTATCTGAACTATTTCTTTTCAAAATCAATAACTGCCCTCTAGTGGTCAAACTTTTGCACAGTTTGCATTTATTCTTTTTTTCAAAAAAAATAAAAATAATGCATTTTTTTAACCGTATCCCCACCCTCCCATCCCACATTGCACAAAAAATGATTTTAAAAAAAAGTTCTATCGTACTTTAATAAGTTGACATTTTTTACTTGTACGTATCTATAAAGTCATGATTTTTATTTCTTTCAACGTTGTGTCCCGTAACCTTTTGGAGGTTCGATTTTTCAATCAAATATTTTTGGAGTCAATAATTTCTTTTGTACAGTGTATGATCCGTCTTTCTCGAAGAAATTTTTGCATCATTGTTAGATAAAAAAAAAATCTCTTTAGGATATTTCTCAAATTTGGCATTTTCACATATTTTAACTTGCTTTAATAAACTGGCATCATGCATAAACCCTAGAGAGAATGCCATTTCGAGAATCCCATGATAGAAAAAGCCGTCCTTTTGTCTTGGGTACTTAACCCTGAAAGACATGCACGTTTATATTTTTGGTAAATCCTAGCGGGTGAGACCCTAGGTAAGGTAATATGAGCAGAATGGAGGCATCTCTTCCAGGCGGATTTGGCTTATCTACGATTAGAAAAGGGGGGTCTCACCCTAAAGGATTGCATTCCATGATAGGCCTACCCTTGGCATAATAAGGGCTCCCCTAGGACATGCATCCGTTTTTGTTTTTATTTATACTAATTTTGATTTTTTTCATTTTTACAGGTCCTCTAACGGAGACGGTAAAATAAGAAAGACATTTGATACATCTTTGGTCTTCGTTCGAGTACTTTTAAATTATGGTCCAATTCTAAATAAACCTTCACATGTTCGAGACCCGTAAGGACATCAAAAATATGAGTGTTCTTTTGAATTATTCGAAAGAGTCATGGACGACCGATTTTCTTTAGAATTGATAGTGCCTAGAAACTAGATAGGTGAGTTTGGTTAGAATAAGCAATATGATAAATGAAATTGTATTTCATAGCTGGACAATTGTAACAAGAATAGAAATAATTTGGATGCCAATAATTGCACTCCTTTTGTAAATTTAAGATTGCCTTGTGTCCAAAATTTTTATCTGATGAAATGTTAAATAAATTGCTTTGTGAAACTTGTTTGTGACATTTGATTTACCCTTCATATTTTTTGTATTTAGTTTTTGAAAATAATTTTGTTTCAAATCTTTTTGTTATATTGAGCAAATAATTCTTTGATGAGGCCTCAAAATAAATCACATTTTTCTCAAACCTAGTGCTAGATTTGTTTAATTGTAAGGTTTTCTCTTTTGATAAGTTAATGAGTTCAAATTGAATGAACAAAATATATATATATTTTCTTGTATATTTTGAGAGTGAAAATAAATGCCCATGGTCTTTGGGTGTCATCTTATTTGAAGCTGATAATTGCCACTTCGATATCTCTCCGGATTCCAAAATAACACAAGCTGTTAATGAGAAGCTAGAGTGATATCGAAAAAGAATTTGGACTTTATGTTGAGGATTCCGAATGGTACAAAAGGGGAATCCAAGCTTAACCTGAAAGAGAAAGAAGCTACGAACATTGACACCAAGATATCGGTCAAGGATTTAAGTCAAAATGCATTTTTGCTCTGAAGATCTGCAAAATGTCAAGCCAATTTGTATGTATGTTTGGAGAATTCAAGCACAACAAAAGGAATAAACTTGGAGGGGATGTAACTTCAAACAATTCACAAGGGGAGTTATTTTTTCATGTCCACAATTTCATATTCACCGTTGAAATGTGTTGAATAAGTTATTGTGAGGTGAAGATAGGGGATGTCACACGCTTGTGAATTATGACTTGCAATCTTGATGTTTGTCTAATTCCCCTACTGGTTGAAATTACTTAATGTAATTTAACAAATGTTTTCTTTGAGCAATAAGATATGATTATTATGTGGTTTGGAGTTTTGTTCTTATAGAAAGTATATCTTGTAAAGTGGTTAAAATTATGTCGAAATTTTGCACGTTTGATGAAAATTTCTCTTCTTTACTTAATTTCACGTGTTAAAGGCTGATTATGGTCAATTAGTGCACTCATGTAATATGTGATGTAACATCTGTTACGAGGGATAAAAAAAAAGAGAGAGGGAAAAAAAGAGAAAAGAAAAAAAAAAGGAAGAAAAGAATAATGTAGCTTTTTTTCCTACTCCCATGGTTCTTATGCTTAGTAACTGGGAGTTTTCATCCAAAAATGTCGACGTTCACGTCAAACGGTACTTGAACTATGAGTAATGCATTACAAATTTGAGTAAGTAAATTGTTGAGTAATCAGGGATCTTCATCCAACCAATGTCGATTCTTGCGTAAAAAGGCAGTTTTACTTCTCGAATACAGTTCTGCTATTGGCTTAAGATTGAGATGTTGAGTAACCAGGAACCTTCATGACCAATGTCGGTTTTCGCGTCAAAAGACACCCTCATATTTTGAGTGATTAGTTCACTAGAATAAAAATTTCCTCATGTGAAAAAACGAGCGAAATTGATCATAGACATGCGAAGCGTTTTGATTGATCATATGATTCGTTTACTTGTGAAATTCAGTAAAGTGAAGAAATTAAGTTGAAATTGCTTAATTGTGATATAATTCCTTCCCCTTTGCTTGATATTATGAGTATTAAAGGCCAGATAATAAATTGCATAATGGTCATTTACTTGGTCTTGAGGAAATGCATTTTAGAACGTACATATGTGATTTCAATACTTGAATCACTAGTTGAGCTCGCATTTTTTGAATGATTGAGAACAAATAATGATTCAAGTGTGGGAGAATTGACAAGTGTCAAAATGATTCTTTCTAACACATTAGCAGATGATGTTAATATATCTATCCTAAATCAACAAGGGAAGATTGCCTTACTGATGCCAAATATTATTCGAGCATTGATCAGTTTTAATGAAAAAGAAAGATCATCTCAATTTTGGACACTGTCATTCGTTCCATTTCTTCTCCTGAAGTCAGTAATTCGGAAGAATCTTATGGTTAGGAGAATGTGACTAGTTGAAGGCTCACGGATGAGAAAATTAGTATGCCGACGTGATGAATCTAAAGTACAATAATATTTTCGGGTCACCGAATTTGACCCAGAAGATGACGGTGATATTGAATTCAATTTAAAAAATTGTAAAAGAACAATAATTTTAACAAAAATATAAAATTTGTCATTGTTAACTCTTCATCACCAAATATTTTTTCATTGTAAATTCGTTTAACCGTTGACGACATGTAACAAAGAGTTCATTTTTCCAATTGAAATTACCATCTTCATTCTATATCTATCAGATTGCTTATGTTAGCGAATTCAGAAAAAAAAAAGGCGGTAATAATCGTAAAATCCAGGTGGAATTCGATGGAAGAGTTATTTTTGTTTCTTCTATCCATTCAAGGTTACGTTAGCCCTTTATCTTCGTTCAATGGATATAGGTTAAAAAAAAAAAAAGAAGACATAATATGTTTTATTTTTTAATACTAAATTTGGAGCTTTTTTCAAAACTTTCATTTGTAAAACCGAGTTCAGTTCACTGAAATTTGAAGGAAATTTTATTCGGTTTTACCTTCATATCATGGTAGTATATATTTGTTTTCTTAAAGTAAAATTCTTCATTTTGAAAAGTCTTAAACCCAAAATTCTAGCAGCAACTCATGCCTTGGAATGAAATATAAACTCGTGAATGTTTTGAATCAATAAATCACCATATGTTGTCTCACGTTTGATGGTGGAATATATCTGCAGATTTTGTAAATAATTCTAAGTTAATCTATTTGAAAAGATCTTAAGCAACTAATTATAATTCCCATTGACCATTGCAGCTTCCGCATGGTTTAAAGTGTGAAAAAGAATAAGAAGAATTCTCTATTCACTTTGCCAAATTTCTTCCTTGTTCCATATGGATGCTGACATCCATTGGGAGACTCCAGACCACAGAGTATTTTGAGTTTTGACATTTAGGTGAGAACGAGGGAAATGGATGTTAACACTGAAGAAAATGGTTGAAACACGTCGGTTTCCCACCGAGCGAATGACGGCATGGGTGAGAATCGGTACGAACTCGTCAGGGGTTGTTGGAGATCTGATCCTCAGTCCTATTAACTGAGTCCCTATTAAGCTCTGTTCATATGGTGCTGCAACGTGTCTTTGAATGTTTATCAGCAGCCGTCATAATTAAAATAATTCAGTAAGTGCATAAATTTCGAAGACACGCGGCAACACTACATGAACGGAACTTGATAGGCGTTCAGTTAATGGAGCTGGAAATCAGATCCCGGGATTGTTGTGGTCGACTATGAGTTAAATTGGCATCTTTCACACTTTGACACGGGTTGTTGCTTCTTTAACCATCATTTGCTAGTAATATCCTTGTCAGAGTAACAGATAATAACGTGCATAATACAGAAATTGCTATCAGCAATTGCAAGGTTAAATGTATACATAAAGATATTAATTCTAAAACTCAAAAAAAAAAGATATTAATTGTATAAGTAAAAATAGTAAGTGGGTGAAAATAAGCAACGTGAAATTGTACATTCTTATAGAAACAATTTTATTTTTTTACTTCAGACAATGTTGGGATTATTTTCTTAACACCATCCTAATTTTTGAACCTGATCTTTGCTAGACAAACCATCACTTTTGATTTAAGTAAATTGTTGCAATTTGCTAAATTCAAAGTTAGAACAGTCATTTAGTTACAATAATGGTCTAAAGCTATTCATTGTACAAAATATATGGACAAATTAATGGCAAAAAAATGAAGATGAGAAACTTAATTCAAATTTTATATAATGTAGATTCTGATTGAACATAAGTTCCAAAAAAAATTATTATTGTTATAATTTTAAAAAATTTAGTATCTTATGGTAACTCTTCATTATCACATTTTTTGTTTCTTTTCAAACTATGCATTATCAAAAATTTTGATCAAATTCCACTTATTTATTTTTTTTGAGGGTTGACTCTTATTGATTTTTTTTTTTTTTTTTGGCCAAGTTTCAACTGTTTAGTTTACTTCTAAGCTATTCTAGGGAGATGTCCAATTGGACTTAGGGGATTGATAATGATTGAACCATCATCATATCAAAAGAAGCACTATAGTGAACTTCTGAATTTTTTGTGTCTAACTATTGCAAGTAGAGTTTGAAATATAGACCTGCTACTGCAACGATGATCTCCCGTGACCACCCAACCAATTGCTCGGTGGATTCCTATTGACTGCTCTAGTCCCCCATGCCTGCTCCAACTTGATTATACTCGCATTTTTTTTTTCTTTCACACACTAGATACTATCTATTTTATACACAAACATTTTTACACACATATACATACTTTTTCTCACATACAATTATACTTGCATTTTTCCTCAAGCACAATGACATTCTCTCTGTCTCTCTCTCTCTCTCTCTCACACACACACACACACACTATTTATGAATTGTTCCGTTATTTTAAAATAAAATTATCATATCAATGAGATGAAATATTTAAATCAGTTAATTATCAAATCAATATAAATTTATCAATTCAGCAACATAATATTTTCAACATTTAAATTTCATATTTCATAATTCAGATTTTAAATCTCAATTTTATTCCATTAGATTGCAACACACACACACACACAATGTGGCTTGACCAAATGTGCTTTATAGCATTTCTCAATAAATTTTGTTGTTTTTGTCACTCAGATTTTTTAAATCTCTGGCCCTGACATAAAATTATCTGTTACCAGTGTCACATATATTTTAACCAAACTTGGAATTTGTCATACAAACAATAATCTACTCGCTCTAATTGTTTAACCATAAATGATAAACCATGTATTAGGCTTTCTCCATAATTTTATTGATAGTGTTGCACTAACAAGTTAAAATAAACATGGCTTGACCAAATGAGCTTTATTTGGTCAAGCCATGCAGCATTTCCTTTTGGAAAGAGTAGATTTCGCTGTTTTTGTCACTCAAATTGTTGAGATCTGTGGGCCCTGACATAAAATTGTCTGTTACCAATGTCATCTATATTTTCACCGAACTTGGGAATTAGTCATACAAATAATAATCAACTCACCCGAATTATCCTTACTATATAAAAGTGAGAGTTTGAGCTGTTTCGTCCGGTTTCACACCTGAACCGGTTTCGCCTCCCATGCCTTTTCGGAATTCTTGACCTTTATGGTCTCCTTTCACACATGGAATTGGTATTATTCCCAGATTTGGCATTTTTGTTATGCTGATGTCCTTTTCTGTCATTTTGCCATTTTATTTTATAACCCCAGATTTGGCATTTGAAGTTAATATTGTTCAAGAAATTAGTTTCATTAATGATGATGGTAGTTAATAATTTGAAGTTTCTGGTTAGAGGAATGTTAGACCTTTAGCATTTTATCCTATTTTTCTTGAACATTTACATGATAATTAATGCTGCATATTGCTTCTTTGATGTTTGGCATTATAGTGGTAATATATTCTTTCAAGTTATGGCGAATTTTCTGCCTGTTTAGAAAAATAATCTAGAATATGGAAAAATAGATATGAAGGAGGTTTTTTTTTTTTTTTTTAATCCACTGCTTTCCTATAATTGGACCTGCAGAATGCTTGTCAATGAGTTCGTTCCAAATTAACAATTTGGAGTTCCATTTTATAGTAAGTTCATGTGCAACATGCACAATCAACTGGCATTGAGTTAGTTGAGTTAGGACTTCAAGGGAATTGATTAAATTTCTCACTTAATTTGTTATCTTTCTATTGTTTGTTAATGCAGTAAAATAAGAAAAGGGAAAGTTTATGTCTTTTAACGCTAGCTTCACAGGGGGAAAGTTTATGTCTTTTAATGCTACATTCTTCAGTTTTCCTTAAGCATAAGAAATATGCATTCTAACTGATTGTGTCTTAGTCGATTCAACAATTTATTTACAACTACTATTGATATTTTTTGATATGGTAGTTGTGCCTCAATTTTGCAATGGATTCTGCATTTTGTCGAAACTTGTTAATTTGGTATAAATATTTAAATGGAATAATACGATCATTGTGGCCAATTACATTGAATAAAGTACAAGTCTATTACGGTTGACTAATTTTTGTTAACATTTTCAAGTTGCTGATTTTGGATTAAAAAAATTTTCTTCCAATGTCAGTACAAATGCTTCCACTAAAGCGATTATAACTCTTGCATTAGACTCATTTCCTTGTGCATTACTTTTACCTTGTTTTTCTGGATTTTCCTTCCCACCTTCCGTCCTATGTCGGTAGCTTGCTATTTGGCCTTCTCTTGGAATTTTGTTTTATTTTTCTATTTTTGTGTGGTAGGGGGATTGGTGGAAGGGGAGTTGTTAAGAATTGAAGCTTGGGTCAATTCCACAATCCAAAATTTTAGCTATAAATGTTCCCACAGAATTTTTTTTCTTTAATCCTTTGTGCTACTGACATATAGTCCTCATAGATTTGAGGACACCAAGTTGAGAGGCTTAAACTTTTTTGGGAGTAAATTACACTAATTCTTCCCAGGTTTGTCATAATTATAAGGATATCTCTTCAACTTGCTCTATTAACATGTTTAGTGAATATCAGGTTTTTTATGAATTTTTGTTTAGATGTTTTTGAAATTATAACATTTGCTTTGATGGACTTTGTAATTTCATCCTTTATTATTTTTTTGTTCAGTCTTGTTCAAATTTTCTGTTTGTAGTGTGTAGTTGTCCATCTTAACATTTGGATTACTTATTTTCTTTCTCATGAATATTATTTAGTTCTTCAAGTTTTGTTGGGATTTTGAGCGTTTGGATTGTTTTATTCCTTGGGTATCATGCAAGAATTAGTATAATATACTTTGAAAAGTGTCTATTTAAACAACTGGATTAAGTTTTTTGAAAAGTTTCTACTCAAACAACTGGATTTAGTCATTTCCAATGAAACTTTTCATTTTGCTTCGCTGAAAATATTATTGAATTTTGAGGCCATTTTACCTTACTATCATGCATTAAAAAAAATTGCGCTATGTATTCAACAGGCATGTTTTTAGAATACCTTTCCTGTGATCTAATTTGGATGCCTCTTCCTACTTCATTTATTCCATAATTGATTGAGTTCATGTCAACACGAAGACTAATGGCAAACGGGTATCAATCAAAATTACGCCACTTCTCCTCTATGTTAGTAAAGTTTCACAATAGAAATGTGAAATTATACTTTTACCTCGCGTTTGGTATATTGGAGTGGTCCAGAATGGAAAGGTCTTTCCATCCAGAATGGACTGAAAAATTTTTTTCAGTCCATTATTTGGTAACTCAAGTCAAAATGAATGCTTATTCCTTTTCTAATATTTGGTATAATCATATTTAGATGTCAGAATGGAAAAAAAAATATATTAATTGACTTAGTTACCCTTAATTTTTTACACTAGAACATATCATATTTTTATTTTGTTTGTTTGTAATTCTATGCTTACAAGACACGTTACTATTTTTAATTTTAAAAATTTTAATAGTTTTGCTAGAATTGAATTAATTACACTCTTTAATTAATTTTAAAATTTTTATAACTATTAGCATTATAATTAAGAATGTGAAAAAATTAATAATCAACCTAAACATTCATACTTTAATTTAATTTATAGGAAATTTAGTTTTCCTACATTTGCATAAAAGTTAAAAATAGTATTTTAAATATTTTTATAGTGAAAATAAAAAATATTCTAAACACATATTAAAATGATTGTGATTTAAAAGTTATAAATTAAAGTTAAACAAACTAATATTTTTTTAATTTAAAATATTAGTGAATGCATCCTAGGTTAAAAAGAATTAGCAAAAAAACATGTGCGGGAATAAAATTGACTCCTATTTTTTAGGTCTTTCCACGATCATGCTGAAATAGCCTTTCTCTAGATTTTGTTGATGAATTGGATTCTAGAAAAAAGCTAGAATGGGCATTCCAATGGAAAAGGCCTTTCCAACTTAAAATGTCCATACCAAACATAAGAATGGAATGGACAAGTTGGAAAGGCCTTTCCATTCCACCTTATTCCCATGTACCAAACATGAAGTTAAGTTAACCTTAATTGTGTGATAAAAAGGAACTTAAGCTTCACTTGAGGTTACAAATATTATATTTAGGAATTTAAAATCAAATCTACGATTTTAGCTGGCATTGTGCTACAACATCTGCGTATCCTTTCATAAAGTTGCTAATTTCAATTTTTGCTGACTTTCTGATTCTACGACTATTGGTATGCTTTTGGGACTTTATTAAAATTTTTGCCTTTTCACAATGTGAGTTTTCTATGTAGCAAGAGATTGGCTGATTAATTTGTAGCATCAGTCAAGGTTTGTGTCATAAACAAAAAATGATAGAGGTTGAAATAGTTCTTAGGTGAGTCTCAAAATTGTACATATTACACAAGAAAAAATGCACATATGACATAAATTTCCAACCCTCCCTGGGCATCCTCACGTACAACGTGAGGAACAAAACTAGTTTAATCTTAAATGGTAGACCGCGTACTAAGCTTTCTCACTAATTTTCTTATTAGCGTGACACTAACTGGTTAAAACAAACGTGGCTTGATTAAATAAGCTTTATACATAGACTTGGCTCATTTGGTCAAGCAACGTAGCATTTCTTTTTCGCTGTTTTTGTCACTTAAATTGTTTAAATCTCTGGACCAATATCACCTATATTTTCGTCAAACTTTGAACTCGTCATACAAATAATAATCTACTCACCCGAATTGTTTAATCTTAAATGGTAGACCATGTATTAAGCTTTCTCACTAATTTTCTTATTAGTGTGACATTACCAAGTTAAAATAAATTATTGACGTTGATATTAACCGTCATCTTCAAAAGAAATTAAGCTTTCTCACTAATTTTCTAGTTAGGGTATTAAATTGTCATATGAATTATATCTAATTTCCCCTTATTTTGGTCAAGAATTGTGTTTAATACTTCCATTTATTCACTTTTTGTTATTTGGGCTTAATGTAGGAAATTGTGGAAAAAAGACTTTAAATTCGACAAAATTCCAGAAGACTATATCTGATAGACAGTGACCACGTTCTACTCACGTTGCAGTGCAGAATTTTGAAACGTGAATTTTCAAGAAGGCTAATTTTGAAAGGTCCCACTTTCTTTATAATGAGTAATTTAAGTATACAAAATTCTTTATTGAAAAGAATTGGAAACCAAGACAAGAGGAGAGAGTTTGACTTGGGGAAGGAATGACGACAAAAAAGAAAGAAGATGAGTTGGAGAAGGAAACAAAAAAAAAAAAAAGGAAAGAAGGAAGGCAACAAAAAGACAATTTCTGTAGGAGGAACACACGCACGCAGCTTTGCAGAGAAATTAGAGAGCCTTAGTTTTAGAGTTTTTCATAAGTTCTTTAGTTTTTCTTTTTCTTTCTCTACAAACAAAAAATTCCTATTAAATATTTTTGAGGATTTGAAGCCATGATTCGTGACTAGACTCTTCTATCTAGTTGAAGGATAATCGAAACTCTTGGTTCAACTATTACTGTGAGATCTAATTGTTTTTATTATTTTCTGCGTTTTTGGGTATTTATTTACTCTCTGTTTAATTCCAAGGTGATTGTGTTCATTCTTGTGTGATTATTTTTGCCAATTAAATAACTTATCACTATTTAATTGTCAAATAATCTAGGGCCATCTAAAACGTCAAATCCGTAATTGTTTGATAGTTTTAGTATTAGTGGCGAGTGATTAATTCAATCGTAATAGAAACTTTTGAATTATATCACGGGAATAAATAATCTAATTTGAACAAAGCCTTGTAGGTATTTGCTGGTTAGAATTGGTAGCTTTTCTAGATTCAAAGCTGTTGAATAATTGAATCCTAAGGTCTTATCTAGGGTTATTATTTGATTAGGAAAGTAATTAACGGTCGTACCTTGATTACCGACACAGTAAGGAAAAGCAGGTTGTTAGAGCTTCTCAACAACTATAACCAATTAATTCATGAACGTAGAAATTTATTATTGCATCGATGATCAGTTGAATTGAACCAGAGTTAAGATTATTCCTTTGACTAGTTAATATTTGATTTCGTTTAAATTAATTTTGCGTTATTAGACTTCTTTATTTGAATCTTTTGATTTAATTATTAGATTTCTTAAATTGAATTCTCTTTAGATTAATTCTTGTTAAATCCCCCTCCTTTAACTTTTGGTACTAAAGAAAATAAATCTACTAGTCCCTGTGGATATGACCCTACTCATCACGTTTGGTACGTGGGAATGGGGTGGAATGGAAAGACCTTTCCAATTTGTCCATTCCATTCTCATGTTTGGTATGGACACTTTAAGTTGGAAAGGCCTTTCCCACCTGGAATGCCATTCCAGCTTTTTCCTAGAATCTCATTCCTCAACAAAATCTAGAGAAAGGCCTTTCCAACTTTATCCTGGAAAGACCTTAAAAATAGGAGTCAATTTTATCCCCCACACATTTTTTTTGCTAATTTTTTTTTTAACCTAGGATACATTTACTAATTTTTAATTTTAAAATTTAAAAAATATAAAGTTCTTAATAACTTCAATTAATAATTTTTTATGATTTTTAAATCATAATCAATTTAATATATACTTAGAATTTTTTTCTGTTTGCTATAAAATGTTTAAAATACTATTTTTAAATTTTATGCAAATGTGCAAAAACTAAACTTTTTTTAATTAAATTAAATTGTGAATGTAGTTTCATTATTAATTTTTTCACAATTTTAATTATAATGCTAATAATTATAAAAATTTTTAAATTAATTAAAGAGTATAATTGATTTAATTTTAGCAAGAATATTAAGAATTTTAAAATTAAAATTATTAAAGTCTTTTGTAGGCATAGAATTACAAACAAAATAAAAATATGATGTATTCTAGTACAAAGAATTAAGGGCAATTAAGTCAAATTAATATATATTTTATTTCATTCTGACATCTAAATATAATCATACCAAACGTTGGAAAAGGAATAGGCATTCCATTTTGACTGGGGTTACCAAACAATTTCCAATCCATTCTGAGAGGAAAAGCATTTTGGGTAAAAAGGCCATCCTTAACCATTCCACTGTACCAAACATGGGGTGAAGGAAATGGTTGAAACATGTCGGTCCCACCGAGTCGGTCCCACCGAGCGAGTGACGGCAAGGGTGAGAATCGGTACGAACTCGTCAGGGTTGTTGTGGTAGACTCTGAGTTAAATTGGCATCTTTCACACTTTGACACGGGTTGTTGCTTCTTTAACAATCATTTGCGAGTAATATCCTTGTCAGAGTAACAGATAATAACGTGCATAATACAGAACCTGCTATCGGCAATTGCAAGGTTAAACGTATACATAAAGATATTAATTCTAAAACTCAAAAAAAAAAAAAAGATATTAATTGTATAAGTAAAAATAGTAAGTGGGTGAAAATAAGCAACGTGAAATTGTACGTTCTTATAGAAACAATTGTATTTTTTTTACTTCAGACAATGTTGGGATTATTTTCTTAACACCATCCTAAGTTTTGCCATATATGTACCGGGCCCTTGATTCGCTTTAATTATTTTTGACTAGTCGTGTTTTCCTAGGACGAATCAAATGGTGTTCTAGCTTTGAAGCTAAATAATGTGCTACTCAAAGCATGTTTTGCTTATTGAAGTTCTGACTACTCTCAATAGCACCAGCACAAATACTTTTCTAAAAACTACATAATGGCTTCGGAGTTCATGCCACATATTACAGTATCGATTGGCTAGCAAATATGCTTTATCAGTCTTCCAGATTCCAAATTGAAGGGTCGCCTTAAGGCATCGAAAAATTTAATTCTTAATGTGGAAGGCAAATTCTGCCACAAATGGTCTAAATTTCAGGATATTTAACCAAGCACATGTAATTTGAATAAAGAGAACAAACTTTTGGGAAGAAAGAAAAAAGAGTGGAAGTGAAGATTGTGAAGTTGTCTTAAGGTGTACAAATAGCAAAAACATTATCGCCAAGCCAGAAATCTTATTAGAAATCTTCAACAAAAGAAGTACCCTTTTTGGCAAATAACTCTTAATATCAATAATTTTGAGTATCAATAATTCTTAATAGCAATGCAAAGAAAGATCCTATTGACCAATTAGTTGCCTTCATGAAGACCAAGATAATTAGATTTGATCTTCTGAAGTGTTGCAAGAACATCTCCAATATAGAGTCTCTCCTTGGGAGATTCTGAAACACAGTTCAGGGCGAGCTCCATGAGGGATGATAAAAACTCCAACTTTTTCCTCAAATTTTCTTCTTTTGGCTCCAACAAGTTAGCATCAATAACTTGATGAATGGATTCAGGCATAGCATCATTCACCCAGCTCTTCAAGTTCATATTTTCAGCAAATAACTCATCATTAGGCTTTCTTCTAGTAAAGACTTCCAACAACACAATTCCATAACTATAAACATCACATGCCCTCGACACTAAACCTTCAAGTCCATACTCTACAACATAAAATTTGAAATCTAACAAATATCATTAAAAAAAGAGAAAAAAAATGAAGAAACAATGTCAGAAGTTAAAAGCATCACCTGGTGCGATATAACCAATTGTAGCTAATGTCTTGGTTAATTCAGCACTTTCCTCCTTTCCCAAAAATCTTGCAATTCCAAAATTGCTTATATGGGCAACCATGTCTTCATCAATTAGGATATTGCTTGGTTTCAAGTCACAGTGAATCACAGGTATTGAATATTTATAGTGTAGATATTGCAATGCTTTTGCCACATCTATCATCATGCCTAATCTTTGCAAAATATTTAAGAAATAGTTGTAGGAGTACAACCATTTCTCAAGGCTCCCATTAGGCATGTATTGAAACACTAGGGCCTTGAAATCATCAGTACAACAACTACTAATGACTTTTACAAGATTCCTATGGCGGCGGTTGCGTAGAACTTCACATTCTGCACCAAAACTCTTTAGGGCACCTTCATGTTGCAAATTAAACACTTTTATAGCCACAAAAGTCCCATCATCTAGAATTCCTTTGTAAACAGATCCAAAACTCCCAAAACCAAGTAAATTGCTATCATTATACTCACTGGTTGCCCGTAAGAGTTCATAGTATGAAATTCTTCCTTTGGTTGTTACTGGTAATAAACTTGCTCCACTATTTTTGACCCCCTTTTTCCTCCGACGCAGCCTTAAGAATAGAAATGCTGATGCCAGGGCAACCAAAGCGACTGTACTCCCTAGTATAATAAATGTAAATTGAACCACCTTTTTCATCTTTGATCGGTGAATTGAAATTTGTTGGCATCGCGGGACATGATTCTTAGGATCTCCGCAAAGGGCATCATTGAAAATGAAGGATTCAAATGTGAAGTTTTTGAAAGGACCCTGAGAAGGAATTTCACCCTTTAAATGATTGAATGAAACATTGAAGTGTTTCAAATAGATAAGAGCCTCCAGTGACTTGGGAATCAAACCAGAGAGATTGTTATGTGACAAGTCCAGGGATGTTAAACTTAACAGGCTTCCAATTGATTCTGGAATATATCCTTTTAACTGGTTTTGTGCTAAAGAAAGGTATTGTAGATTATTTAAATCATCCATTGTGCTTGGAATTTCACCAGTAATTTGATTCCTCGACATGTCTATCATTATTGCAACCTTTAAGCTTTGAATTTCAGCAGGCAAAAGTCCACTTATAGAGTTTGAGGACAGGTTGAGCTTTAAGAGATTTTGGAGTTCCCACAAGCTTACAGGAATACTTAAGGTCAATCTCTTGCTTCCCAGGTAAAGTTCCCTAAGAGAAGTCATATTTCCAAAACAATCTAGAATTGGCCCTGAAATTCTGTTTCCACTTAGATATAATGCGGATAGCTTGTGCATCTTACAAAGACTGCCTACATTGCCAGTTAGTCTGTTTCCCAAGAGAGACAACATTTGAAGGTTGTGTAAATTATTAATTGCAAACGGAATAACTCCACTTAGATGGTTCTTGTCTAGGTTAACTGATATTAGACTGCTCAAGTTACCAATTTCACTTGGGATGTTGCCTTCTATTCCACAAGCATCTGCAAGAAAATATTCCAGGGAAGTGGAAAGATTCCCAATGGAAATTGGAAGGAACCCATGGAATGGATTTGCATCCACTGCTAGAGATCTTAAGTGCTTGCACTTTGTCAATGCAGAAACGAATTCCAAGCCTCCCGTTAGGCTGTTATTGAACAGACGAAGATATACAAGGAGTGCAAGCTCCCCAAGGGAGTTAGGCATAGGGCCAGTGAATTGGTTGGTTCCAAGGTGTAGAATAGATAATTTGGAAGAATTTGCAATTGATGCTGGTATAACTCCATTAATCTGATTTGTGTTCAAAGCTAATTCCTCCAAGTTGGGTAATCTATCACCCATATTTGGAGGAAGATTGCCTGTTAGAGAATTAAATTCAAGTGCAATAATTCTAAATCTTGATAGGTTAAAGATCCCAGCGGGAATGGGGCCACTCAATCTATTCAATCCCATGTAGAGTTTCGCCAGTTTGTATAAGTTGCATATCTCCGGCGGAATTTCACCTAACAATTGTATATAGTAATTGCGAGAACGCGAATTAACGTCTATGCTACTGATATACCATTTGAGATAAGTATTTTAAATATTTATTTAAAAGCTGCACAAAGTGCATGCAAAGCACTAGTCGTATACATAAAAGAATCATTTCAACAAACAGTAACCTTAATTTAATCTAGATACTGATAATCCGATAAGAGTGCTTGGATTTATATAAAACTGACACAACTCTTTTTACTTCTATCTCCCAAAAAAAAAAAAAGTAAGACAATAAAAGTAGAAAATGTTATGGTGAATACGCTTGTGCAACGTAGCCATACCTGTCAAAGAGTTATCCCACAAAAGAAGTTCGCTAAGCATTGTCAAATTCCCAATTTCTCTAGGTATAGAACCCGTAATATAGTTTTCTTCAATTCCCAACTTCTTGAGTTGATGAAGTTTGCCAATTTCTGATGGAACTACACCTATCAAAATTTTCCCAACTCCATGTTTAGAATTTGATAATCTGGCCAAGTTGCAAGTGAATGTAATGAATATCTCGTTCTGTAAGTAACGTAGAACTACAACATCCTTGCTTACACCGGAGCCATTTTCTCAGGTTTTATGTCAAATTTATCATATTTTGACTTTTGGATAAACTCGAGTAAAAACTTGTGATTACTAGGTGAATTTAATAAGTTTAAATTAAAACTTGATGTTCATTAAATTTTTTTATCAAATCATGTACTATTTTATTGAATCGAATTAACTCGATGCAACTTTGCCAAATTTTTCTGAGTTTTTAAAGTATGATTTTACTGAAGAATGCATAGCTCCCGCGAAATTATTTGCTTCCAAGTGCAGCATAATGAAAATCGATAAAGTATTGGTAGGTAGGGTATAATGGCGGTAGTGTAAGCTTTGTTCTTATTTATGGATATTGCGCATGTAAATGTTACTTATAGGCCAATATTAACAATGTAGAAATAGCTAAGGAATACTTTTTTCTAGGTCCGATCGAAACTTTTTTACTCTGCCAAGTTCATGGATTTGTTGTCTTAATATGACTAAAATTAGATAAGTACAGTTTAGAAAAGTTCAGACCTAAAAGAAAATCTCAAATTTTTTGGAACAATGAGGTAGAAAAATTGATCAAGTTTGTAGTGGTTTTCTTTTTAAGGAGTTAGATATTTTTTATTTAATAACCATTGTTTCTTATTCACCGAGTCCATTAAGCCATATGCAGGGTATTTGTGGAAATATCCATTAATTTCTTTGGATAATTGTTTTGAGGGGTGGGAGAGGGGGAAGGGTTTTTTCAAGAATATTACTGTAGCGGTTTTAAAAACACTTTTGTATAAATGTGCATGTAAAATAAAAAGATGATTGAAAAATGTGTTTGGAGTTTTCTAAATCAATTTTTTTTAAAAAAATAGTACCAAATAAATTATGGAGACAACTTTTGGATTTTCTCCTTATGAGATATTCAATAAATTATGGAGAAAACTTTTGGATTTTCTCCTTATGAGATATTCTCCATTATTTGAGATATAATAATAATTTGAGTTGATTATTCTCTTCGTCCCAAATATAATATTGTGCTATTGTTTTCCCTTAATTCTATACTTCTACAAATTGATATTAAAGATCTCAAAATATATACTTTTACAACTTAAAGCATGTGTAAATATAAAGCAAAATATTATTCTGAGAATTCACCATTTGATTACCTCACATTTTCATGTTCTTTTATGCCTATTAAAATTTTTAGATGATTGAAATATATATATCAGAAATGAAAAGCATCATAATGTATCTCTTTAGAATTTTTTTTTTTTTTGGGAAAGTTTGTTAAGCCTATCCCTAGTTTCAGTTTCCATAATATTCAATAAAGATGATCAAAATGATGATGCTAATTAATTTAATGGTGAATTTTTTATAGGTCGATGTATAGAATTAGTTATAGAGCAGGGTTAATTTTAGTTGATCGTTCTTCATCAAAGAATCATGGAAGGAGTTATTAGAGAAAAATTATAAAGAGGTATAAATTAGATGATGGATGACTAAGCTTCCAAATGCATTTTTTGATTGGCGTGGTAGATTTTTGAAATCCTTTTAAGTAGCCATGCTTTCTAAAAGAGTAAAATTCTAAATTTTCGTTATCGTATGTTCATCTTCAATTGGGCACATGTTTACCTTTCTTCTAAGGATTGTTACGTGGATTTAGTTCATGGTCCACTTGTAGATTGCAGTTTTAAAAAAATCACATGAGTGTATCTTGTACAAAAGTGAATCAAAGATATTTAAGATATTCATATAACTCTTGTTTAAACTATAACATTAACAAGTGGAGCCTTGAGAGCCAGATCCCGTAAGAATATTTTTTCTAGTCATTATTAGTTACAAATTTTCAACTGTATCCTTACCTTACGGGAATTAGGATATGCGAGAGGGAATAGAAAGTATATAATTTAGCAAGAGGGAATAGAAAGTACATAATTTAGCAACTTAATTTTACACACACATAGTACGTTCGAGCAATACACACGGAAAAATATTTATGTGAACTGAGTCTATGGGCTCCACTCATGTACCTAACGGTAGAGATTAAGCCACCAGAATTTAGGAGACCCAAAAGGTATGAGTCCTATGAATTTCGGCGACTGAATCTCTACCGTTGGGTCCACGAGTCTATAGACTTTTGAGTACACCTAAGTATTTCCCGTATCATGCATATACAAAGCTCTTGGAACCCCAAAATTCGTTTGATATAGGCCAAAAATTTGTTCGCCTCGTAATTATGTTTTAACTATTTATTTATGAAGAACGTTTACCTGAAACAAAGAGAACTTAAAAAGCCTTAGAAAACTTTGGATAATCCATCATTTTGGCAATAATTAGGCTAGCAAAGGTCAAAAGCATGAAATGGTCGGAGTAGGCGCCATACCTTGTAAATTGTTGCCTCCGAGGTATAATACTTCAAGCATCACTAAGTCGCCAATTTCTTTTGGTGTGTGTCCGCTAAATTTGTTCTGAGACAATGACAGTACCTGAAGTTGTGAACATTTAGATAAACTTGATGGGATTTGACCTTCTATTTCATTGCCTGATAGATAAATCCCTTTGAGATTTGGAAGATGGTGGCATATATCAACAGGAAGAATATCAGACAAGTTATTCAACGACAGAGCCATAATTTCCAATGCTGAGATGTTGAAGATGGTCAAAGGAATATTCCCTCTCAGATAGTTACCTTCGAAATCCAGAATTTCCAGTTTTGACAGATTTGAGATGGAAGCAGGAAATGGACCGGTAAATTTGTTGTTACCTAAAGCCAAGTATTGAAGTTGTGGAAAGTGACCAAACCACATTGGATTGGAATCTCTCCACTAAAGTTGTTGGACCTTAATTGGATGAACTCTAGGCGGCGTAAGCGCGACAACTGTTCAGGCAGATTGCCATGGAAATAGTTCTTTTTGAGGTCAAGAGAAACAAGAAAGGAGAGGTTTCCCAATTCTGGAGGAACGGTGCCTGTGAGTCCCATTCCCGAAATATTTAAAGAAGAAACTCTTTGGTGTTTATGGCCGCACCCGACTCCAATCCAGTCGCAAACAGAAGAGATTGCAGCATTAGAAGACCAGTTTTTTGACAAAAATTGAGAAGGATCTGAAGTGATGTGGGCTTTCAGGGCTAGGAGAGCAGATTGATCAGTGGCAATGTTTGTTTTCTTCATGGCTGTGGATAGCACAACGAGACAGTATTGCACAAAGACAAGTGCAAGAAGGCAGCGGTAGAACCATGGTTCGAAGACTCGGCCGAGTCGGAGACGACTCGGCCGAGTCGTCACCGGAACGGAGGACTCCGGTCCGATACCGCTCCGATCCTACTCGGAGACACGAGGCTCGCCGAGAAATCGCCCGAACTCGGTCGACTCGGACCGAGTTACCTCCGAGTCGTAGAGTAGCGGCTGATTCAAGACCGATTCGGCCGAGTCAACCCAGTCCGAACAAAAAGAAAAAAGAAAGATAAAAGACAAGAAATGTTACTGAGTCGTCATAGAGGATGCTAGATGGCTGAAAGTTGAACGCTCTAGTGTGGCGCCCACTGGAGGTGGTGGTGGTGGTTCAGGCTATAGTGAAGACTCCAGTTGAGGGGGACTGCTATGTGGGAATGGATGGTTGGATCTATGGCTGTGATTTTAGTGGCTAATGGTTGGAATTCACTGGTGGATGTGGGTTCAGTTGGAATGATGGACGGTGGTTCGAGATGGAGTTGGTGAAGATGGTTGCTAAACGGTTGATAACAGGTGACGAGGGTGGCCAGATCTGGCTTAATATTGCCCAAAGAGTGTTGGCCAAATATTGAATTAGCTGGGAACAGTCATTGGAGAAGACAGTTGAACCTATTTTCTATGGCCAGATCTCACGACTGAATTTTCGCCTCCAGAGAGAAAGAAATCTCACAAGCAATTTTGTGTGGAACCCAGCAAAATGTATCGGACGCCGACAAGCATGGTAGTTGCCGACTAAAGCACTGAACTTAATTTAGGCTGAACTCAATTCAGGTGCATCACATCTGCTCAGGAGAAAAAGAATTGTAAAAGATAGCCCAAAGAAAGTTCATTAACATGGCCCATGACTCAAAGCTATACTAATGCCAAAGAAAGATCATTAATTAAGCTATACTTATTTGTGTTATTCTCGGTAAATAACTTTTAAAATTATGTTTAGTAATATTTTGATTCTGTTTGTGATATTATTGCGTTGAATACTTAAATATATATACCAATTTTTATATTAGTAAAAATAATATATTCTAGATATTTGATTTACTAATTTTTTTGGTTATTTTTGTTAAACATATTTTTTTATATTTTGAATAATTATTTATAAATTTTAAAATATAAATTATTTAAAAATATGTGTCTCGCCGCGACCGTGACCGATATACCGAAACCGATGTGGAACTGTCTCTCCATATCAACCTTGTTGAATTTGGAGTTGTTGGACTGTGAAATTAGAGCATCTGTATTGAATATATATATGTGTGTGTTAATTTTACAATTTGAAGTTTGCATTTAATATGAGAGCAATTTCAAATTTGCATTTCAAAACCATTTCAGCTAAATTGTGATCAAATTCCACACTGTTTTTTTTCTTGAGTGTTGACTCAAGTTGGCTTCTCTATTCGCCCAGGTCCAAAATTCAACGTGAATATGACATGAATTAACAGTGAAATACACGAAAGGCTACTCCAGTCATATTACTCTGTTTAGCAGCGTGTACAGGACGACAAGAATTGATATTAGAATTCAAAGATGATGAAATCTGCAAGTTATGTAACTGTCACAATTATTAGCAGTCCTACATGGTAGAAATTAACTGTGTGAATAAAATGCAATTAATTACAAGCTCATTAAGTTCTATTGAATTGACAACAAAGTATGTTTGCAATATAAATTTTTTTTGCCCATTTGTTTAAATTAGCCATCAATTTTCCATCTCCATCCATTTATACGTCTACTAGATTGCTCATGGAAATTGTCCAATAAGGAACTAATTTACTGATGGATTTAGGCAACCTAATTTCTGGTATACACAAACAATCTATTCTTTTTTGTTCTATCAACAGAATATTTGTTCCCTGTCCCTTAAAAGGAGACACTGACTTGTATCAAAACAATTAATCATTGCCTCAAGTTCATGTTAGCCCTTTGATGTGACTTGATTTGAATGTTAAATTCAATTTTTTTGTTCTGAAATTGAAATGTGCGACTAATCTGGCTCATGTTAGAATGAACCTATCTAAGTTCTGAACTGTCTTGTACAATTGCCTCTACTAGTTGTCAAGTCACATGATATGCAACACGCACAAGACCGTATGAATTGATAATGGAATTCGAACTTGATGAATCAATGCAATCAATGTAATTATCATAGTTGAGTAGTAGGCAGATCTAATTATCTGCATGAATGAAATGCAATTAATTACCAATTCATTAAACTTGTTTAAATTACCGAGGACATGTATGTTTGCAAACTATTCTTTTTCTCATTTGTTCAAATTAGCCATTAATGCATCGTTTCTATTCATCTCTTGACCCGATTGCTAAAGAATTTGTTCAAGAAAGGATCAATTTTTTTTTTTTTTTTGGTCCCGAATTTGAACCTGATCTATGCTAGACAAACCATCAGTTTTGATTTAAGTAAATTGTTGCAATTTGCTAAATTCAAAGTTAGAACAGTCATTTAGTTACAATAATGGTATAAAGCTATTCGTTGGACAAAATATATGGACAAATTAATGGCAAAAAAATGAAGATGAGAAGCTTAATTCAAATTTTATATAATGTAGATTCTGATTGAACATAAGTTTCAAAAAAAATTATTATTGTTATAATTTTAAAAAATTTAGTATCTTATGGTAACTCTTCATTATCACATTTTTTTTTTCTTTTCAAACTATGCATTATCAAAAATTTTGATCAAATTCCATTTATTTATTTTTTTGAGGGTTGAATCTTATTGATTTTTTTTTTTTTTTGGCCAAGTTTCAACTATTTGGCTTACTTCTAACCTATTCGAAGGAGATATCCAACTGGATTTAGAGGACTAATAAAGATTGAACCATTATCATAAAAGAAACACTATAGTAAACTTTTGAATTTTTTGTGTTTAACTAATACAAGTAGAGTTTGAAATCCAGAACTGCTGCTGCGACAATGATCACCCGTGACCACCCAGCCAATTGCTCGGTGGATTCCTATTGACTGCTCTAGGCCCCCATGCCTCCTCCAACTTGATTATGAATGGATTGTCGAATTGACAAGAGGATAGCCATAGGCCCCTCCCATCACATCAATTGGTCAGAACTTTAGCAATGAGTGCAAGACGTCTATCAATGTGGACTTTAGACGTGATGAATGGTATTAAATCAACAACAACAATAGCGTAAAAAATGCTGACACTTAACGAAATCTGTTATCTCTAAATTAATACTAGTCTAACGCAATTTTAAAATAGTCTTATATTATTGTAACTTATGAAACAAGTATTTCTCTAAATTAATACTAATTTAATTTAATTTTAAAATAATTTCATATTATTTTAACTTACTAAAAAATAAAAATCTAAAATAATTCTTAACAAATAAAAAGCTAATTGTGATTTTCTTTAACAAAAAAAAAAAAACACCATAGTTTCCACTATTTTTTTAATCCAATTAAAATTGTAAATCTTAAAACTATAAACCTTACACCTACTTTAAACCCTAAATCTTAGGAAAATTCTTACATGGATCGAATCCACAACTCAACCTATGAATCTCGTGATATAAAATAGAGTCACATAAACATTATAATGCATGCTGATACAAAAAAGTGGTGTAAGAATGCTTACGTGACTCTATTTTAGATCACAAGGTCCACAGTGGGGCTTTGGACCCCATGTAAAAATTTTCCCTAAATCCTATATCCTACTTCAAAAGTAAATATAAAATCTAGTAAAAATGTTAGCAAAAGTTTTTTTCCCCTAGGGTCTATGTTGCAATTAAAAAGCAAGCTGAGTGATACTTCTGTAAGTAACCAGTAGTGCAAGTTGCAGGTTAGATCAGGATAAGAATTTGTAATTAATAATGACTCTTATACGGTCAAAATTTGTCTGTAACTAAAAATCTAGTTTCACCCTTTAACAATATTATTTTCCTTCAATTAATTACAAACTCATAGTAAAGGATAATATATAACCGCATCACCAAATTCAACCCAAAAAATTTGCTGATATTATCAAACTCAATTAAAAAAAATGATAAGTTTTATTGAAAAAAATAATGTTTTTAACAAAAATTTACTATTATTATTACTGTAATTCTTTGTTACCAAATATTTTTGCATTGTAAATTCGTTTCAACCATTGAGGACATGTAACAAGTGTGTTCATTTTCCCAATTGAAATTATCCTCTTCGTTCCTATCTCTAATGCTAGAGATTTCAGCCAAAAAGCCAATAATAATCATAAAATCCAAGTGGATAGAGTTTGATGGAATAGAGATCTTGTTCCCCGTCCCTCAAAGGAGACAGCGATTTATATTAAAAAGATTAAGCATTCCCTCAAAGTTATTTTAGCCCTTAATCTTGGTTCAATGGGCATAGGATTAAAAAAATAATATGTTTAATTTTTTATTTTAAATTTGGAACTCTTTCAAAGCTTTCTTTCATAAAAACGAGTTCAATTCACTAAAATTTTATAGAAAATTTACTTGGTTTTTCCATTCATATTATCCTACTTAGTATTCTAAATATGGTTATATATATATGTATATATATATATATATATATATATATATATATTATGAAGCAAAAATCAAAGACATTTAAAAAGTTCAAGGTCTTTAGGACCGAAGTAGAAAATAACTTAGCAAAATTATCAAAATATTGAAATCGGATCGAATTGGAGGATATTTGAGCCAAGAGTTTTAGAAATATTTCGAGAAAAATAGAATTATTCCTCAATAAACTTCATCCAACATGTCACAATTGAATGACATATTTGAGGAGAAATTGTACCCTATTAGATATGGTGCAATTTATGACGAACCATGTGACATTTCTAACCTTGTTTTTGGGATTTGCATTTGATGCCACCTCCTATAATTCTTCATTTGAAAAGTCTTAAATGCAAAATTTTTCAACTTATCATCTCCATTTATCTCTAAACCAGATTGCTGAAGAATTTGTTCAAGAAAAGGATCATTTCCTTTTCGGCCTGGCTTCGTATCTAACCTATGCTAGACAAACCATCACTTTTGATTTGAGTAAACTGTTGCATTTTATTAGTACGTCCCACTTTAGATTCAAAAAAAAGTAAACTGTTGCATTTTGTTAAACTCAAAGTTAAAACAGTCATTTAGTTGCAATAATGGTTTAGAATTAATCATTTTACAAAATATATAGACAAATTAATTGCAAAAAATGCAGATTATTTCGAATTTTACATATTGTAGATTTTGATTTAAAACAATTGTGAGTCTCAATAGATAGTTGAGTAATTTAAAAATAGTACTATAAAATTAATGTCCCTAGATTATTTTGTAAATACAAAACTCTCTTTGACACAATATCATCTAGCTGATCGAACAAGCACCAATATCATCACAGCTTCACAAGGTTCTAACGTATAAAAGACGATTAGAAAGTGTTACTTCCTCCATCCCACTTTGATAGGCTTGTTTTCCTTTTTAATCATTCCCAAATTATAATCCACTTTTTAATAAAAGAATGTAATTAACTATTAACTTTTGTAAAATATCTCTATTTAATTATTTTGTTATAAGTGAAATTACTATCATATTAATATGGGTGCATAGCATACCATGCACTCACATATCAAATAAATTAATTGACTTATAATGCAATGTTTTATTTTGTAATTAATATAAATATTTAATGATGAACATAAGGGTATTTTAAAAGTATCATACATTAAATTTATTATTTCAATAAAGTTAATTAATTTTTTTTAAACTGTGTGAAGAAAACCGTAAGTCTATTAAAGTAGGATGAAAGGAGTATTTAGTTTTGGACAATCATCTAGTTTCCCTCTGATAATGAAAGAGGACGGAAAAGATGAACGCCACTGATTGTACGGTGGACAGTAGTGGGGCTCCTGGAAATGAAAGTAACCAAATATTATACTCTTACAGTCTTATAGGTAACAAAATTTATGATTTTGTAATTTTCTTTCAAACTTGGATCTTATTTGAAATTTACTTTTTAAAATTAAGGTTTAGTTCTTCAAACTTTCAAAGAAAATTTATGTTTATTTTTCCAGTCACGTCACATTAGTATACGTTGTGTTCTTGAAACAAAATTCTAGCAATTTTCCGATGCTTGAAAGAAGCAAAACTCATATGAAATTATAGAGGAACTGATTATATGTCTTCTCACATTTGATGGCTAACTTTATTTGCAAAATTTGTAAATATATTCTATTCTAAGCTGTCTAATTAATGAAAAATATCAACCAACCATATCATTGCTGCTTTACAGGGTTTTAATGTGTAAAAGACGATTGACGTGATCCTCTTGCTCTTTTGTCAACTTGCGTCCGCGGACAATGGCTTAAGCCAACCACAAATTTTAGTCAGGTTCCAGCTTCCTGTTTTTTTGTCAACTTGCCTCCACGGACGACGATTGACGTCAAGACACTCAAGGCCACACATTAGTCGGGCTCCAGAATATAAACACATTCACCTACTAGCCTGGGAAATTGGAATAATCTCAATTGACCATAAAGAGATATAAACGTCTTCATCGACTACCCTGGGAAGTTGGAATAGTCTCAATCGACCATAAAGAGACATAAACATCTTCATCAACCACATACTAGTAGAAGCAAGCAGCAAAAGGTGCGGCCAGTCGAACTGGTCTCGCAATTGTTTGGTTTCTTTATGGTAGAAATTTGTCATTAATATGGTACTCCCAAATATAAAATTGGACGTTTTTTACTAAAGAAAAAGAAAGCATATAAAACTCTAGTGGATGTAATATGTAGAGTTTTTTAAATATTTCATGCTCTGAGTGAACATGAATGCAAAAGATTGTGTGTCGAAGTAGTAAATTATTTCTTTAATAGATTATTTAGCTTCAATGACAGAAGAGAAAAAAATAATAATGAGAAGAAAAGGAATGCCATGCAAAGTACACAATTTTGTTAACATTTTCATTTCTTCAACTTGACTGATGCATTTCTTAGAGCCTATCATCTCCAAATCACATCGCTATACTGTCATTTTAAATGAGTACGCATTTTTTAGTGCGTTTGCTTTCTACATCCACTTAAAAGCAAATTTTATATTGACTGCATTAATAATGCTGACTTCTCATCAAAGTAGGTCATACGAAGGTTAAAGTTTAATCGAGAATTGGTACCATCTCTTCTAGGACGTGCATTGTAGCAAAAAATAACATAATATTGGTTGATCGCATCAATTTTTTCTCTGATAGGAAGTATGGTGGTTTTTCTGAAAGGGATTACATGGACGCGTTGTCACAAATGGTAAAACTCAAATTGCGACGCCCCCGCGTCCGCATACCTACGTACCTAAATTGTGAAGGTAATAGTTAGGTTAGGAGATAAAGCGATGTTCTTTGTGACTTTTCGTGGTTTGTGATAAATTAGTACGTTCATTTTCGACGCCGTCATTGGCAAGCTTTTGGGCTCTAGTGCTGTACATCTTTGGGTCTGCTATATTTTAGATCTTTATTGATATTTTGGGAGCTGTATTTCGCGGGAAAAAATTTCTACCGAATGAGAAAAGGAGAGGAACATAAGTACGATTAACAATCAAAATCTGGTTTTCGCAAATTTAGATGATTTGTTTGGTGTCTAGCATGTGTTGTTCTCTTCTATAATTTTTAATCTAGATGAATCGTAATGGATCTTACTCGTGTCTATAGTTGTGGTTTGACACTAAATAGTTACAGATGCTTATGTCAACCTTATTCTTGTTTACTTTTCAAGAGAGATCTATTGTATTTGCCTTGCCACAAACAGCTTATGGAGCTTTTATATTAGCTAGTTAGTGGGGCTACTTTCTTCTTTATCACGTCCATAAATTATCTGATGTTTTTCCATTCAGGTCTGTATTCCTTTTTTAGCTTGATCCTTATTTCTTGTACCAAAAAGCATAATATAGCCAAAAAAAAAAAAAAAATTTAGGGGGTGTTTGGTTTTGGGAAATCAATGAGGGAAAATGGGTATCATAAGTAATGACACCCATTTTTGATGTTTGTAAAACAACTATCACTATTATTCAATGGGAATGATAGTGATTAATTGGGGTGCTAATGATTCCCCCAAAACACTTTTTTATCAAACCCATTAACCCTTATGATTAAAGACAAAAACACACCCACTAAAAAAACACATCTTTTGAGTTACCCACTCCAATATACTCTCTCTCTCTCTCTAGTGATTAATTGGGGTGTTAATGATTCCCCCAAAATATTTTTTTTCCAACCCATTAACCCTTATGATTAAAGACAAAAACACACCTACTAAAAATATATATATCTTTTGAGTTACCCACCCCAATATATTCTCTCTCTCTCTCTCTCTCTCTCTCTTGATTTTGAATACTCTTGATTAATACTTTATACATTTTTTTTATAAAAAATCTTTTTAATAAATTTTTTTTACATTTAATTTTTTTAAATAAAAATTTGAACTGAAAATCGAAGATATATAATACTCTCTGTTATCACAATAAAAATGACTTTTTTTTAAGGTTATCATTCGCATAAAACTCAAATTAGAGCA